>PVJS01000856.1:30552-112530 GCA_004027185.1 Glis glis | reverse complement strand
CCGGCGGCCGACGATCTCAGGCGAGAGCAGATGCGTTTTTCCTCAGAAAGAGTCGCACACACTCTACGCGGCTTCTCCCTCTTTATCTAAGTCTGCACCTATCAGAATCCTGCTGCCTACATTCAGGGCAGGGCTTTCTCTTTAATCTGCTGTTACACACCCAAAATCACATAATCTTGGGTGTGTCATGATCAGGTCAAGTTGACAACTTAGATTAACTATCACACCTTTCTTCCACCATATCCCCTCCAATCCCACATAATGGCCATGATATGACCGAACAACTATGGCATTATAATCACAGACATTCATGAGGAATTGCTCGCTATGCAACAGGAGGCTGAGCAAAGGAGATGTGATTCAGGAAGTACTCTCAGTGTACACTTCTCTGATTTTAATAAGAAACTGGAAGATTTCAAATGTTCCAACTGACAACACCATTGCTACAGGCTCCACAACCAAGATTTTGGAATCCTATATCCACTTGTCACCAACCAATTATCAGTAATATGATCCATTCATTTAAGCAAGATTCCCAGAGAACCTTCTTAGTGACTAAGTCGCCCTAACTCCACCCCATTATTAAGAAGCACAAAAATAAGTTAACATGGAAGAAAATGTTCCTTGTAGGGTTTAGGGCCCACGACAATGGCTACCTCCATTCCTTCCCATAAATTTCAGTTTCCCATCCCAAAATCCTTGATTTACATAGAAGTGAATCAAATGTCCTCTATTACCATACAGCTGGATGTTATTTTGAATTACCTTGAGTCCCCGAAAAATAACCCAGACAATGCACAAAGTCTGGTTCCATTGATGTAATATTTATTTTACTTTTTATACTTCATATGCACTTCAGTTGGAGGCCTGTTCAAAAAATTCACTCTTTTAAGTGGAATTGTCTCATTGACATCCTAATCCACCAACCAGATACCCACCACCGTAGTATACCTCTCTCGACATTTGTCCTGCTAAGGACTTAGGTTCCTAGAATACCCCTTGTGAATTTCATTCTCTAATCTCTCTAGTTTGCATTAACTATTCTCTGCCATTTAACTCGTCCCTAATGGCCTTTATGTTCATTATTTGGCCTGAATAGTCTGGAAATTCTCATGTGGAAAAGAATATAGCTATTCCATACTTTTTTTTTTGGTACTGATGATTGAACCCAGGGGCATTTTACCTCTGAGCTACACCCCCACTCCTTTTTCAAATTTTTACTTTGAAACAGGGTCTCACTAACTTGCTTAGGCTGGTGTTGAAGCTGTAATCCTCCTGTCTCAGCCTCCTAAGTACTGGTATTACAGGAGTGCTCCACCACATCCAGCCCATTTTATACTACTTTTGTCTGAGGAATTAAACTGCTTATTTCAGGTCATTATGCAACAAACAACTCTAGGATGTGTTATCCCAAACTCTCTGGATTCACAGAAAGTATCTATTATGAACAACATTCCTCTTGTGGAATGTGGTTGAATAAAATCCTAAAGGTAAAGATTCCAACTGACAACTTTTCTTCTGGAAGTTAGCAAGGATGCCATCTTGCAGCTGTAAGGGGAAAACACCCTCACAGAGATGCACACCTTCCCACCTCAGACCCTTCTAGAGAGCAGATGCTGGGCTCCAGAACTCAGAGAACAAGGGTCTGTTCCTCCTTGTCTTGATTTTCTCTGTAACAAGAGATAACATGATATACATTAATGTTAATATAAATTAAAAGTCAAGCATCCCCTCTTGTTCATCTAAAAACTCCCCATATTTTTTGCTTCCAGATGTGAATAAAAACTGCAGTTCATGAATTCATAAACCATGACACTTATTTAGAAATTATCTAGTTCAGTCCTTTTGTTTTACAAATAAGGAAACTGAGACCCAGAAATTTCCCTACACCACAGGATTCAGAGCAGAATGAAGTCAAGAACCAGGTCTTGGCACTCCCAAACCAGTGAGTCTCCCCCCAGAAACACTTCCTCCCACACTTGGGAAGGATCTGCCACCAGCCTGCGTTGCTCAGTACCCGCCACCGTCCCCATTTGGCTCAGCACAGCCCTCAGCTTTTTGTCAACTTATTTGGATCAAGCTTTATAAGTGTTTGTGTGGCTCAAATGGAGACATCTTCTGTAGAAGATTTAATAGCTTCCATCAAAGACAGGAACAGCACAGAAATAAGATTATCCCATATCACTGTGTTTACTTCTACCAACATCCAGGGAAGAGCTGCTGACGAGCCTTTCTCCCAACTAAATTATAAGTCCCTTGAAGTCAATGCTTCTGTTTTTATTTGGCCCATCTTACAATGATTCATCTTCCCATTTTAGTAATCTTTATATCCCCCAAACCAAACATTGCCTCACATATTTTTAAATAATGACCCATGTGTCCTTTATGTCACTCAGTTTCTCTCTATGGTGGCAGAAAGGCTGCTGATAAGTTCCCTCTTTGTGGCCAGATTGTGTGTTCCTATTTACTGGGACACTGAAGCACATGGCCACCTGCGTCTCATTCGCAGTCCTCTCAGGGATTATTGAGAATTCGTCCAAAATCTGATTTTATCACTGAGCCTCCAACAACTCGTCTATAGCTTCTCTCCCAGCACCTAAGAGGAAGTTGATGATCCACAGCACGATCCTCCAGAGGATGGCCAGCTGACGGTGCCAGCCTGATTTCCACCCACCCTTTCCCGTGCCTCGCCCTCCTCCCAGTGCCACATGCATTTCTGCCTGTCCTTTGCATTGTTCTGTCTGCACATGATTCCCTTCCTCATCTTCACCTGGTAAGCCAGGCATGCTTCAAAACTACACATAAGTAACTCCTCCATAGAAAGCTCATGCTCTGAGTTCACGTAAGATTTTCTTGGGGGGGGGGTACTGAGGATTGAACCCAGGGGCATGCTTCCTCCAAGCTACACCCCCAGTCCTATTTTATTTTTTTATTTTGAAACGGGGTCTTACTAAGTTGCTGAGGGCCTCACTCTGTTGCTGACTGGCCTTGAGCCTGTAATCCTCCTGTCTTGGCCTCCCAAGTACTGAGATTACAGGTGTACACCACCACACGTGGCATCCCATAAATTTTATAATGTCATTGTTGGCTTACAAGTGTTATCTCTGAGAAAATACCTCTGAGGGTATTAATTCTTGAGAGAATCAGAGACCTGATGATCTAGTTATCACACCAGGGGGAGGGCTCCTCAGAAATGCAGATTGCCTATTTTAAATAAAGCAGATAACTTTGTTCTCCCTACCTGAAAATATTCAATTTAGACAGAGGGGCCGTATGTATTAATTCACTTAACCAATATTTATCAGGTGCCTGGTATATGCTATACACTGCTCCATGTACTCAGGATACAACAATAAGGTAAGGCCCAAAACCTCACAGAGAAAATAGCAAAGAGCCTTTATAGGTGTCTCCTTGGCCAAACACTGGCTAGGGGTTACTTAGGTCTTAGATCCATTACTTTATTAGAAAATTTGTGAAAAATAATATGGAAATAAGCTTTGGGTTGAAAAAGAAAAAAACCTTACACTAATTTGTCAATAAAAATACTGTATTCACCCTCATCTCTATCTCTGATCCCATGGTTCAATTATATGAATCAGGGTTATTGTTTAAGGAAGAACTGTTGAAGACTTGCTCGCTGTTTCATGAGGTTTCCCCTACTCTTTTGTGGGGCTTCCCACTGTGAGACATTTTTGTTATACAGGAGAGTTTAGGCTAATGACTTCTAAATAAATAGTGAGACACTTACAGAGTTTCTGAGTACTAATTTTCTTAATGATCTGAAAAATAAGTTTTGGATAAAAGAGATCACACTCAAAATACAGCAACACTTTCCAAAGCACCAGATGGGACTTGAGTGATGTTCTCTCTAACTTGCACACTTTTGAATGAGTTTGCTTTGAAGTGCAGTGCTGAGCACAGCACAGGTTTGGCATCCCTAATCCCAAAATCCAAGATTCAAGGGGAAAATTCCATACCACGAAGCTTTGTGTTATGCACAAAATTATTGTGTACAAAATTACCTTCAAGTTATATGTATATGGTGTTTATGAGACATAAATGAATTTCATGCATGGACTTGAGTCCCATCCCCAACATATCTCATTATGTATATGCAAATATTCCAAAATCTGAAACACTTCTGGTCCCAAGCATTTCAAATAAGAGATACTCAAGCTTCACATGGATGCAAATATCCCCTCACAGCCTGAAAAGCTGGTGCTAAAGGAAGACCTTCCCCAATTGGACCCTCCTCTGATTTTGACAGCCCAGCAAGGTCCTAATTAGAGAATTAGTTGGCTTCCCAGAAAAGAGAAGCTGCATTTACCAAATGCAAGACATTTCCATCTGAAAAGGGTCTGAGCAATAAGCGGTCAAAGCATCATCTCACCTAGCTTTCCTCTGGTGTTTGCCTCTCCATGCCTGAGTTGCTCACAGCTGAGCTGCTCACCAGGGCTCCTCCACCAGGACTTTCAGTGGTTGCGAAGCTTCACCCAATGCATACATAAAGGTGAGTGCATTTTTACTGTAGTTATAACATCAATAAGAATGAAAAGGGGAGACTGTATATAATAGAAGTTGCCTGTTGCCTGTACACATTTTGCCTGTCAGTTTTAGACTACTTCACATAAATCAAGTTTGCTTAAAGATGCAATAAACAGAATTCGGGAGCTATTTTTTTTTAGGGAGCTAATTTTGTATGCTGTCAGTAGAGAAACAGAACATACTGAAAAGAAAAATAATGTAAATAAATACAACTTGAATTATTTTGAAAAAGCCAAAAAAACCCACCACAACTTGAGCCCTTGTTTTAAATATTAAATTAAAACCATGTAAAACAAAACTCTTACCAGATACGATGGGCCCATTCCTCACAGCTATAAACTACCGACAACCACAATGTCCCCAGCATTAGCATCATAACTACTGACAGCCTATCAGGACATGATAGAAGTAACTACATTTACTAAAATGACAAAGAATTCCTCACATGGAATTCCAATGGCATGAACATAGCAGCGGAAATTCTCCTAGGACCTCGTCATATCCAGGATGCAATTACACACGCAGTGAATCTGACTTGGTATCATTGCATCTGTTTATTCTTAAACATTTGAAACACTGCTAGATATTTTCAAATATATTATATAATTAAATACGGAACCCCCAACTAATCCAGTTTTTTAAAGCCAACTTTGTGCATTGTCTGAACAGCGATTCAGAAATTGCTGAGACTTTTGCTCGTATTTGGAATATTTGAAACTGCAGAACAAGATAAATGGTTGATTTTTAAAGTTTATCCAAAATGTCTTTTATTTTGTAACACTAACAAAAATCGAAATACTACGCATAACACTTTACAACTTACAAAGTAATTCTGTATCCATTATTTCTTCCATAAGTGCCACTATAGCAGGACCACTGTGGCTTTACTCAGAGCTGTGTCCCTCATGCCTGGTGCAGTTAAACGCTAACTCACTCTGCCTTCACGTGAGTAAATTCATTTGAGTAGGCATGCAAAGTATAAATATCCTCATTCTAGAGATGAGGAGACAGAGGCCCAGCAAAATTCAGTAATGCACACATAGAAGCAAAATAAGTCACTGGTCAAGACAGTACCAGAGCCAGACCTTCTGACCCAAGCCTATGTCTCTTTCCACTGGCTACACCATCTCATGCCCAATAGCTTATGTTTTTTAAGTAGCTACTAATACACAAACCTATGTTCCCTATGATCACACGTGACTCGTGATGGCCTTGGGGGAGAAGGGGAAATGGGAGATAGCATTCCCATTTTGTTGATAAGAAAACTGAGACTCAGCAGTGTCCCACGTCACCCACTAAGAAATGAAAGAGCTAGGACTAGAGCTGAGAGCTCGTGATGCTATGTTCAGTGCCCTTGTCTCTGCCCACCATCAGGCAGCCCACTCATGTCCACATTTATTGAGCAGGCCCTTTGTGGACGAAGGGCCCATGACACTGCCTCCACCTTCCAAGCACTCGTTTTCCTGTGGCAGGTCCTGACATGTGCACAGCCGACTGTCTGGCAGATCCGATCATGATGAAACAGGAAAGGCATACAGGTAGGCAGAGGGGGCTGTCAAGCCAACAAGAAACCAACGCACTTAGGGCCGCAAAGTGCCATCCTGATTCTGACTTCAATTTACTCTCTAATCATGGGTAGAACAGCTACATTTGATTACTTAGCCTGTAAAATGAGAAAAAAATATATATATACAGTGCTTGGAGGGGTACATTTTATATAATCTGGCCTTTTTTTAAATCTATCTTTTCCAGTTTAAATTTAAAGAAATAAAAAGTTATTTTTCAAGTGTTAAACAGAATTTGGTGTCCTTATAGCAAAAGCCATTTCACCTATTTCTAACCCTCATCCTGTCCAGGGACCATGGGCCCCAGTCAGCATGCGGGTCCTATATGTCAGAGCTAGTGGTTCTCTGCAGAGCTGTGTGTTAGTATCCCCTGGGTTTTGAAAAATCCCAATGCCTCGTTCCCACCCAGATCGATTACATCTGAACGTTCTAACCTTTTTTTCTCTCTCTCAACAGAATAAGACAGCTGGGCTCAAATCATTTAATAGTAGCAAATAATTTTATCTCTAGAACTTCTTTATAGTGAATTAAAGTTCTTCAGTTTTCTCTATCTAGAGCCAATAAGTAATATCTAAAGAGAATTTCTAATTTAGTATGAAATAACCCAAAATGTTCTTATAAGATTTTAGGTGAATAAATTGTGCACAAAATACAATGAATGCTAAAAATAAAATTAGCATCACCTTTTTTTTCCTCAGGGGGAGAGTTAGCAAAAAAAAAATGAGAGAGAAATTGGTTCACTTTAGCAGGTATGTAGTTTTTTTAAAAGCAGGTATTTATTTTTAATTGGAGAAGATGCAGTGTTCTGGTGAGAACCGAAATACTTACTAGCAGCTATCAATACAAGCCATTGCAGTGACGTATACCTGTTTTAAGATGTAAAATGAGAGCCGGGCATGGTGGCACACACTTGTAATCCCAGTACTTTGGGAGGCGGAGGATCCGGGTTCGCGGCCAGCCTCAGCGCTCTCTCTCTCTCTCTCTCTCTCTCTCTCTCTCTCTCTCTCTCTGTCTCCTTAGTGAAGCCCTCCGCAACTTCGTGAGACCCGGTTTCAAAATAAAGTATAAAAAATAGGGCCGGGGGTGTAGTGCGGAGGTAGAATGCCCCTGGGTTCAATCCCCGGTACCGCAAAAAAAAAAAAAAAGAAAAAAGATGTAAAATGAGAAATAAATGCCACAGATATTTTTTAAACATATTTTTGTTAGGTTGTGGTGCTACTTCCTACAAAGAAGAAACATTGGAGTTTGAAACTGACCACTTTGTCACTAAATTACTTTGACAGTTTCAATGGTCTGAATTTGTAAATGACATGAAACAGCTACTACAAGAACGAAATTGTCTGATTCTTGTTACTTTGTGGTTGCTCTGTATTTCAGTGACAAAAGCAGTTTCTAGAAGTCACTGAGAATCGTGTATGAACACATTAAGGGTTTTTTTTCCACTATGAAAAACAGATCAAAAGGACCCCCTGAAGCCATGTCTGTCCTTTATTTCTGCTAGTATAATTACTAATCTTTTTGGTGGAATACTGGCATTTTACTTTTTTCTAGGCTCATGATTATATTACTTTTTTTTAATCCTTGCTGTCTAAAATGCCAGCAGTAGGCTAGACTAACTCAGTGACTTTGGTCATGATAAAAACTTAAAATTAAGAATGACACACAGATCTCATGGTATGGTAGACAGAAATAGACTGGGAGCTGGCTCGCTTATGTATGAGCTGGAGCAAATTGCAAACAACTTCTCTGGGCTGCAGTAACTATATATAATGAGATTTTTTTAAATGTGGTATTTTTAAAAATGTAATCTTTAAAATTAAGTAGATAACAATTTTCTCATCCCGATAGCTATTCAATGTATTCTAGTCCATCAGAATCCTACTGATATATCGATATTCTTCATTTTCATGTGTTCTCACTAACGTTTAGGCATTTCCTATGCAAAATAAATAAACAAATAAGAAATAAAGGAGAAAGCTTTGCCAACGGCCATATTTATAGTATTACTCATGGGATTGGCTAGGGGCCTTCAAACTCCATGCAAGTAAGGCTCAGGGATGAGCTGTTCTGTTGTTCAGAATGCCTGCATGTGGCCCTGTCCAGGTGCTTGTTACACATGTAAATTCCTGAGCTCCTCTCCTCCCTAAAGGAAGCACAAAATCTGCGTGTGGAGCCCAGGAATCTGTATGTAACAAGCTCCTTGGCAATTCTCTTTTGCAAAAACTTTGAAAACCATTGACTAAAAATGAACCCAAAGTGACTCGTATTGTCCCCAGTCCTTCAAAGAGAAATAAGGGTTTCTGACTCTTAGGGAGTACATTTTGATGCACATCTTAATCTCTGCAGGGAAGGACATATTTTCCATCTCAGACGGAAAGTATTATGAGGTAGGGGTGGGGTGGCAAATCATCAGTACAATTGGAGGCCTAAAAGCGGAGTCCACGTGCTTGTTGAGACAGCAGAACTCATTACTGCTAATCACTCAGAGGAAGCAAATTCACCAAAGAGCATGCTAAATGTCTGCAGGTCTGCAGGAGTCCCTTAATTGAGACATGCTTCATGTAGAAATTGGATAATTGGAGAGTGCATGTTCAATTAACTTTGAGAATCTACAAAGTACTAAGAAATATACAGGGTGCTAAAAGGCTATGTTCAGAAATGTTTGTTATTGCTAACTGTGGGGAAAGAGCTCTTTTGAAGTCTGGAGGCTTAGTGTGGCTTTCTGTGCTACATCAGAGGTAGCATCATGGATTTGGTGACCACCATTCAATACCCCTAGTTCACCAGAGTTCCCATATTCCTTTTGGCTCCCGGTGACCATTCTCCTTTTGTCAGCACCTCGATTTCCTTTGGAAGATTATTTCAAACCTTGAGTCGGGCTTGGTGGACAATGTGCCTGTGAGTAAGCTCTGTCCCTCAGTCCTTGTCCACTCTGTTCCACCTGGCTTTGGGATACTGGGGTAGGGATTATATAAATTATGTTTCTACTTTATAAGCTGAATTCCTAGAAAGAGGCTACTTTTTTTAAAATAACTTAGTTACAAATTCATATAGTAAAGATGGTAGTGAAGCAACTAAAGTTTTAATACATTTTAATATATTTGGGATTTGGTTTCCCTGGCTGTAGGCATAGATGATAGATAGATGATATTAGATGATGATTGATAGAGAGACAGATAGATAGATGATAGATAGATAGATAGATAGATAGATAAGAGAGATAAGAATGGAAAATAGGGGACATTTTTGGAAAAGCATCAAGGAAACCACAGATTTGAATGAAGTCCAGGGAGCCTGGCGCGGCCACAGGAGTCATCAAGAGAGCTGCAGAGGGCTAGGAAACAGGAACCTTGGGAAAAGCCCCTAACAAAGAGTAAAGCCAGGGCCCATGCTACGATGCCCATGCTCCAACTATGATTCACTGTCAGCCTTCTAAAGATTCGAAGGTCCAGGACAGTGTTGAGTCCTGACTTGGCTTGCGGACACCCCCGGCTATGCCAGGGTAGAAGGACAACTGGCCTCTAGGGCTCCCGGGGAGGCAGCCTGTGGAATTTACTAGGCTTCAGCTTCCACTCAGGAAAATGGAAGCCATGTTTCCATCTTTATATAGGCAATTGGAGGATTGAAAAGTCAAAGAACAATGCTGAAGAAACACAGAAGTAGCAGCTGCAGTAAGCACTGACCATACGGGGCTGCCAGAGCAAAGGAAGGAATCATCAGAATCTAGAAGCCTGGAGAAGCCCTGCTCCCTGGACCCAGCCTCTGAACGAAAATGGAGTCCAGTGGCTGCTGTGTCCTCTGAGCACAAAGGAGGGCCTGGACTCAGGCCTCTGAGAAGGGGTCCTCTGCCAGGACACTGCGGGCACACTAAGCCTGGTTTACTAGAAGCCGGACACCAGGGCACCCTGCTGCCTCATGGGAGAAACACCACTGCTGGGCCTCTCAGGACAGGAACTTGCAGCAGGTAACATGTGCAAGGAATTGTCCCTTCTCCCTACTCCTGCCTTCTAGCCTCCTTCTCCTGTCCCCAGGAAACATGAAGTCAGCTGACAAAGGAGAAACTAAATTTGCATAATCCCTGACCCCTTATCACAAAGCCAGGTGGAGCTGAGTGGGGAGGGTTGAAAGACAAGGGTTTACTCAAGGGCACACCATCCACCAAGACTACAAGGCCTGGAGTAATCCAAAGGAACCCAAGTACTGATAAAACAAGAGTGATTGCTGGGAACCAAAAGGAATGTGGGAACTCTGGCCAGTAAGGAATAGGTACCAGACTGCCTAAGTATCTAGGAGAGGGTGGATATATCCCATGATGTCTGCAAAGACCAATTATTTTTATTTTTTAATTTAAGAGGTTTACAGTTATAGCTTTGGGGAAAAGTTGACAATGATATCAAGCTTTATCCATTCAATGTGTGGCTCCAGGTATGAAGGACAGAGAGAAAGAGAGAGCAAGCATAAAGTTGAATTAAATGTTAATAGATTATTCCTAAGTGACTAGTGACAGGCACTTTGCAAAAGCTCCTTAGAAATGATCATTGAAGCTCTGTACTTAACAAAAACCTGGATTTAGAGCAATAACAGACTGAGGTACTAAAGATTCTTTGCAACTAATATTAGAGGCTTTGATAAAGGATGCAGTCAATGCAGGGCAGACAGTGACAACATAAGGGGTGTCGCATGTAGAAAAAGTCAACAGGGCCGGGCGTGGTGGCACACACTTGTAATCCCAGTACTTTGGGAGGCAGAGACCGGAGGATCCGGGTTCGCGGCCAGCCTCAGCTCTCTCGCTGTCTCTCCCTCTCTCTCTCTCTCTACTTAGTGAGGCCCTCTGCAACTTCGTGAGACCCGGTTTCAAAATAAAGTATAAAAAATAGGACCGGGGGTGTAGCACGGAGGTAGAATGTCCCTGCGTTCAATCCCCGGTACCGCAAAAAAAAAAAAAGAAAAAGTCAACAGGCCACAAAGACAACTAAGTCTAAAGAGGACACAAAACTCTCCTTCACTTCAGGCCGATTAGCAATCATGACAGATGGGGGAAGTCAGAGTTAATATCAAAACCCTACAGGATGGTACCCATAATTGTTTATATTTGTTTAAATTAACTGTGTAACAGGGTCTCCCAGTGTTTGACAGAAGTGGTTTTAGGAAGTGCATATAGTTCTAAGAGGCACTCCACAAAAGAAAAAGTATTTTCAGTCCGCTTGGAGCTTTAGGATTCACATTAGCATGTTAAAGAGCCTGAGAGAAAGACAACCTTAACCCAGACAATTTATGAAAACAAGAAGCCTGGTTTCAATAAGCATCTCCCAAATAAGTCTTTTTCAGAACACAGTTTGCAATACATTGCTATATATTGTCTGTAAATAGCATATAATCCCCATTTCATAGAATAAATTCATTTTCTTTCATCCTTTGTTGTCTTAATACAATCGAAATGTAAAACCCCCCGTAGATGTCATTTTGTAAAACTATCCAGATCCAGTGGGTCCAGACTAATACTTGCAGGCAAGATTCTGGTACCAAGGACCGGGCCAGTTGGGCTGTTTCCCCCATAGCATGTTGCCTTATTGGGCCCAAGGCACTTCAGATGAGTCCCACAGCAGTTTGGAATACTTCCCTGTGGTGAGAGGCAGTGGCAGCTCACAGGCAGCTCTAATGCCTTTCTTGGTAGACTGTATTTTTCCTCATCTTTCCAAAATTGCTGATGATCAGGAAAAAAAAAAACAAATCCCTTAGAGAAAAATAAGAATTATTAATCAGCATTTCTTATCTCTCATCCTAAATAGAATTTAGCCAAAATCAATATGGACTTCTAAAATGTTGAAAGACCTATTATTATATTAGGAAATTAGATAAACATACCTCCTAACCATTGCAATTTTAGCATCTCCAAAGTAATTGTATTTCGCCTGAATATTCCAGGAAAGACAGATTGATCTCCATACTCACTCTGAAAGCAAACCGATCACATGGCCCCAAGTTTCTGAAAATTCCCAGATGGTACTTTGTAAAGGCATGAAATACACATGCTTGTCCTCTCCCTGCTGCACCCCCCCCCAAAAAAAAATCCTGAATTATCAGTCTGAGAATTTCCTCTTGGCTATTATCACTTTGTATGAAAGGGTTGGAAGGAAAACTTGCAATTTGGGTTAGAATGGAACATACTTCATAGAACTCAACAAAAGTAGAGATCCTTTAGGAAATATTAAATGGCAAAATAACATTGTAGATATTTGGAAAGCCCAAATTAGTTAAGAATGACAAAAATAACTGCTTTTATGCATTGCAGGCAAGATAAATTCCATTTCAAAATGGTATAAATTCTCTCCTTTTTGTAGGATTGTATTAAAATAAATGAGTTCCAGTTCCAGTGAAATTTCCAGATGCCTCCTCAAGCTTCAAACATCTCTGGAAGGCTGATTTCCCTGTGTTTCAATATCTTGAGAACAGTCCTAAGATATGAGAGTCTATATCAGAGATAAAAAGAACTTTTCTATAAGGATATTCACAAAGGAGAGCTATTAAGAGTAGAGCAACTAGCTTTTAATATTAGCAATATACAGTTTATGAAATATATTTTCATTAGCATTGTTTCACTTGATTGTCCAAATAGTCTCATGAGAGAAATTTGGCAGGTATCATTATTGCCCTCTTTGTTTTTCACTAAAGAACATAGAGATCATGACAGGTTACACAGCCTGTCCAGGAACATACAAGGATAAGAAGCAAGGATGATCTACATCCAAATATCTAATTCCAGAGACTGCATTCTTTTCCAGTTTGCTCACTATCCTACCTGAGGATCTGTTCTGGCTCAAATTCACAGCCCAAATGTTGTCATCAACTCTGCACATTAACTTTAACTAGACACTTGGAAAAAAAGTCATGTTGCTTTTAAGGTTAAGCAGCATAAAATAGCATTTCTATACCAAAATTTTATTATAAAGAATTAAGAAATTTTAAAAGCACTAAAGATAATCCTTGTACAACAAATTAATTTGTCTTTTAAAAAGAGCAAATAATATAAATTTTATTTCAGTAAGTTGATTTTTTTTTCTGGTACTGGGGATTGAACCCAGGGGCATTCTACCTCCAACCTACACTCCCAGCACCCCCCTTTTTAATTTTTTTTATTTTTAAACAGAGTCTCACTAAGTTGCTGAGGCTGGCCTTGAACCTGTGATCCTCCTGTTTCAGCCTCCCAAGGACTAGCATTACAGATGTGTGCCACCACACTCAGCTAATAAGTTGACTTTTAAAAAGAACAGGCACTAATTTTAGATAAATTCGTATATAATTTATCATGTAACATATACAAATAATTTGGGGAGTCCCATGCTCTCGTTTTGTACTCTACGACTGCTATGAACAAAATGTTGGTTTCCATATCAAATCTTCTAAATCCTAGCTATTAGCTAATATCCAAAAGCCCATATCAGTGAATCCTATGTTCACCATAACATTATTCACAATAGTCAAGAGGTGGGGTCAACCCACCAGAGATATTGCACAGTGCAGGGAGGAGAGCAGGGATGATCCGATCTCACAAGACATGGCAAGACTTCAGAAGTAGTGAGTGTGAGGGCATCAGGACCCCAGGCCAGGAAAATTCCCCTGCGGCCCCTCCCGACCTACAAGCAGCCCAAATACCTATTTTTGTGGTAGCATGTAGAGCTGAACAGCAGTGGTTACCACCAGAGACTGACGACTAGAAGCCCTCCCCATGTCGTTAGGTAGCAACCTCACTCCCCTTCCACGTCCTATGCACGTCCAGGAGAGGGAAGGGAACCTATACAGGGACTGAGTTCTAATGTCCTACTACCAGCAGGGCAGGATGGTGAGTCAGGAAATAGAAGTTATTTCCTATTCATAAAATTTACACAAGGAAGTCTACAGCATAAGCTGCTGTCTTTCTACATCTACAAGTATCATTACCTTGTTGCCACTAGGAGTGCTACTCAGTGCCAGGATGGCCCTGACCCTAGCTGTGTGGCCTGGTGAAGCAGAAAAGGAATTCACCTTGACTTGTCACCAGTGTTCACTGATGAAAGAAACATTTCAAAGCGTCCACTGTGTGCAGAGTGCTAGGCGCTGGCACTGGGGAGGAGTTCACGAGAAGTGCCAGTGCCAGCCGACCCGGGTCTGCCAGAGCACACAGACATCACATGAGAAATTTGGTAAAATGATGCATTAAGTAATGATACAGGAAGTCTGGAGTGTTATGGGGGCAAAAGAGACCTAGCAGAGCAGTCACAGAAGGTCCCCCAGCCGAAGAGGCTAAACTCAAAAGGATGAAGAGCCAGGTGCTACAGTTTGAGTATGGTTGGTCCTCTCTGAAACCCATGTTGAAATTTGGTCCTAAATGTAACAGTGTTGAGAGATGGTGGGAACTTTAAGAGGCAATTAGATCATTAAGGGGATAATGCCTTTCTCATGAGGCTGGATTACTTACCCTAAGATCAGATAGTTATAAGGTGAGTCCATCCCTCTTGTTTTGTCTCTTCCCCACCTACCCATTTGCCCCTCTGCTTTTCTGCCATGTTATCATGTGGCACCCAATCCTAGACATTTAGCCTCTAGAACTATGAGCTAAATAAACTTCTTTTCTTTATGAATTATGCAGTCTCAAGCATTCTGTTATACCAACAGAAAATGGACTAAGATACAACGCAAGAAAGAATTCTTTTTGCCAAGTTTTGAAGAACCAATTCCTGAATACCCTTTTGGGTCATCTGACTGAATTACACATTCAGCATAGGAATCCTCTTGGTCTACAGATACACAGTAATCCATCTTTGCTAACTCACAGGACTTTGACTCATAGGACTATGATATTCGCCACCTCATATCTGAGAATTTAAAGGAGTGACAGTGACTCACGGATGCAGTAACAGTGGATAACAAGTCAGAGCTGACAGCCTGCCACTCGGGCCACCATGTGGATGCAGAATTGTATACACACATAGAATAATAAGTTTCAATCGTGACCTTTTTTTAACCACAAAGCACAAATACCACTTAGAAAATGTTCTCTTAAAAATAATTAAAATGTGAAAGTTTGAGGGCCAGAGTTGCCAAAAAATTTCACATGTCATTCCTGACTCACCAGGCCACACAGTTAGGGTCAAGACTATCCAGGAACTCCAAATAATTTCAGATAATGTAGTCGTTTGTATACAGAGCCATAAAAAAAGTCAGAAAAGGGGGAAAGAGGAATTTGGGACAGTGGCTATCATCAATTAGATGGACTTATAAAAGACGGTGAATTTGTGGCGCTCTTGCCTGTTGCTCCCAACTCCGTCTCTCATACAGAAGCCAGTGATCCCAGGGGAAGGGAGGCCCCGTAGCTTTCCCCTTTCAATTCAATCCCTGGCTCTGCTGGTCTGAATGTAACCCATATGGTTCCGGTCTGACTTTTCTAATGAGTTCATCCTGAAGAAAGAAAATCATTTTGATCTACACTTAGTAAACTTTCCTCTTTAATCAGTGTGGCTGGTTTTATTACATGGTTTGAATTTTGCTGATCTGTCACTCTTGCTACTATCACACTGTAAAAAAATTAAAAACATTTTTAAGTGGATATAAATTACTAGCTTTACTTACTATGAGCTGATTTTATGCTTTTTCACTTAGCTAATTCCTGTTTTAGAAGCCTAATTTTACAAGTTTATCTTACACATTTTCGCCACTTAACTCTTCTTACTGAAAGTTGAACTTCTGGCTCACCAAAAGGAATATGATCATAAACTAGTGCTCAACGCCAAAAGTAAGCAGCATTGTGAAACTCTACTCTTAAGTCCTGGCTTTACAAGTTTTTAGCCTTGAACCCTGGTTATTAAAATGTGTGTAATGCATGCATAGGGCTCACCCTCTCACATGTGATAATGTCCAAATCCCATATTCCCAGTTAATACAGAAAAAGGAGGGAGAAAAATGAATGAGGGATGCAGAAATAAGAGATATTCCTCATTTGATATGCTCCTGGAGCTATCAACATGTACCTTTACCAAAAACAAACAAACAACAACAAAAACAACAACAAGACTCAAGCACATTGGATCACATATACAGGAAGTCTGTAGGCTGTAGCCTGACCAGTATTTGCTAAACCAGTGTCTTGTTTAGACTTGGCCATTTCACAATATAGAGATCATGGTGCAGCTACTCAAAATAAGTTCCCTTCTTGAACCAACTGTTGCCTGGTATTCATATCTCTGCTGGGATCATTTTGATTTACAAACCATCTTAACAGCATTTCTTCACCTGCCCTTGCTTACCTTCAGCTAACTCATCCTTCCAGATCAAATTTCCAATTCAAGCCCACTTTCACCTATGGTATTAGAGAAGGCAATGTTTGATTATACAGTTGCCTTCTTCTATACCTCTGCTTCTATGTCCTAACCTGAAGTTCTACTGTGTTGTATTTTTTACAGTTTCCTATCTATCCCTCTCAGTAACTTCAGCGGAGTGAGAGAAAGTACACATGGCTCTCTGTATCCATGGGATCCATATCTGCAGATAAAGCAACCACAGATCAAAAGCTAAAAGTAAAAAATAAGAAATGACATGCAACAATAAAAAACAACACAAAAAACCACATAGTGTAACAACTATTTACATAGTACTTACATCATACTAGATATTATAAATAAACTAATCTAGAGATGATTTAAAGTATACTGGGGGAGCTAGTGAACAGCTACCCATTTTTTTCTGGATTAGTCTGGTGATAATAAAAAGTCTTCTAGACAAAAAAAAAAGTATACTAGGGGATACGCGTAGATTACATGCAAAGCAAATACTACAACATTTTATATAAGGAATTTGAGCATACATGAATTTTGGTATCCTCAAGGGGTCTTGGAAGCGATCCTTGTGGATCCCGAGGGATGGCTGTACTTTTTTTCAAATGGATACAGCAAAAGTCACAAGAAAGGCTCCTATTGGTCAATTGTGAGTCACATGCTTGTACTGTAGTCAGGGAGCACACAGGGTTTTGGTTTACAAGTTTAGGTTGGTTTTCCAGGCCTAAAAATACTCCAAATGGATTGAGTGAAAATGACTGTTATACAAAAGGAAGATCTGGGTACTATTTGCAGAAGGGGATGCTGGGCAAATCAAACACAATTTTTGTCTATTCTTCTAAACAAATTGTTTATCCCAAGATGTAATTAAAATTATATCTGATTTGATGTATCTCTTTAAACCACATATTTACTTTTTAAAAGATCATATAAAAATCAGAGAAAGATGAATAACCAAATAGAAAATAGGCTGTCTATAAACATATAGTATATATGTAAGAAAAAAAGTACAAAAACATACAAACATCTAAAAAGATGTTTGGCCCCACTCATAATAAAATCAAAACAAGAAAAAGTATAGAACCATACTCATCAAAAATATAAACAAAAAATGTCATTTTTTATCTTAAAATGCTTATAAATAAAGAATACCCAGGGGGACAAGGACATGGGAAATAGCCTTTAGAAAAGGATCTATCAACCATCGAAACTAATAACTAAATGACTGGCAAGCCCACTGCTAGGAAATTACCTTACTGATATACTTGTAAAAAGATCTCCAAAACACTTGTATGGGGCGATTCACTGAAGCACAATTAAATTACAAACTAGCCAAAATTGAAAACAACCCAGCATCATCAATAGATATTAGGGCAAATAAATTGGAACACATCAATATGATGTGGAATACTAACAGGACATTAAAGAGAACTCAGTAGATCCATTCATGAAAAGAACTCTCAGAAGTAGAAGTAGAGAAAAAAAATTAAGTGCATACGAGTATGCTTAAGATGATATCTTATGGGTGAAAGAAAAAGTAAATGCCTGTATGTGGGAATGGTCACATTTTTCTAGGAATAATCATAAACAATTAATAGAGATTAGTTTGTAAAAAGAGAACAGTTTCCCATTTTCCATACTATATACTTCTCTACCTTTTGACTTTTTTTTACCTTACAAATGTGTTACTTTTGTTTTTTAAAATGTCAACAGGAATTATTGATTGGGAAGATTACAAATCATTTTTATGGTTTCTTCTTGGTACTTTTTTGATTTATCAAGACTAATGTGTTATATATTTTAAAGTATCTACTTAAAAAGAATACATTACTTCTTAAGTATAACTTGTTCTAAGTGTAATTCGATGATATGTCATCATGCCAGAAAATAAAAAATAATAAAATATAACAATAATTGGGAGTTGACTATATAATAGGCAATATAGTAAGCATCTCATATTTGTTATTTCATTTATTCCTCAAAACAACACTATGAAATGAGTAGTTTTACGATCCCCATTTTACAAATGAGATGTAAGCAGCTTAGAGAAGACAAGTAACTTGCCCAAAATTCCTCACTGAGTAATAGACCAGGATTCCAGGACTGAAGCTCAGCCCCTCTGAGTCTGGATCTAGGATATTTCCAAGAAGAAATTTGTACAAAAAAATTCAATGCTGCCATCGAAACTGACTTTCCATGGGGCTCAATTATGGAAGAATATGCATTACCCTATATGTTATACAGAGTCTATAAGTTAAGTCTTAACACATCTTTTAAGTTCCCCATCCTGAACTGATTCTATAGAATTGGGGTGATAATGAACCCCACATTCCCCAGGTTGGAGAAAACCAAATATAGAATATCCTTCTAAAAATCATGATGCTTCTCAAATGTAAGGCCCTGCCAGTCCATAATAAGCCTCCCAAAGAACTGCAGGCTGGTAGCTAGGAGGGCGACCTTCTCAACTAAAGGAGAGCTTGCTCCACACTGGAGAGCAAGCCCAGTTCCAGCAGCCCTTCATCTTGGGATCCCCCGGGCTTCCGCTCCTCACTGAGTCCTGAGCCCAGACTATGAGGTAATAGTCTGATCCTCATTCTAAAGCACATAAAACCCAAGGAGGTTAACTAATTTCCCCAAGGTCACACAGGAGTCAACTGGTGAAGCTGGAATTGAAACAGAAGTTTCTTAATTTCCAGCCACGGCAATGCTCCCAAGACAAAGCTCTCGTGAAATAAATTGCACATTGACACAAGGGCACTTTACAATTCTGTGGAGAAGAGTCCCCAGAAGCAAAATATTTCATTTTAAATTGAAAAAACTCTGACTTACATAAGACTGATGTCTTCCCCAGCCTGCAAATTATGTAGAGGAAAGAATCTCTCAGGGAAGTTCCCCTGAATATTCTACGTAGTACAGCCCGGCCCTAGCAACATACCTGAAAGACTAGAAAAGAACAGTGAGAATGGCGAACTGGCCTGCAAAGGTGGGAGGATTTGTGTACATGAGGTTTTTCCCTGGAAGCCCTGGTTTGTTGTGTGAATTTAAGTGACTAATACACTTGTGTAGAACCGCAAGAGTCCCAGCGCTCACTGAACCCAAATGAACTTGGGGGGACAGCCTGGAGTAGCCTGTTCCACGTTAGCAATCCTTCCTAAGGGTCACTGGCCTCAGATCCCTAAGTATGAGGCCACTCTGCAAGTCATTAAAACCATCGCTCTGATGGAAAACAATGCAAAGGAGGATAGTGTGTTTAGTACAAATCCATTTGGGAAACTGCAGCAAGCAATGACGATGCTGGCTAAAAATTAGACTTCTCCAGGGAAACCTTAGGCAACATCCAGGAGGATCAGGAGGGAGGACGCTGTCACACAGCCACATGGTTACTCTGTGGGAAAAGAGTAGGCAGAGAGACTCTATCCCTGTCCCCCCACCCCACTCCTGCCTTCCTAAAAATCCAAAGAGAAATTTACCAGGCTTCTCTTCCTCTGGTGTATGTCCAGGCTACACCAGCTGGGACCAAGATTTAAGGGCTCTAGGTTGTCCAAATGTCATGCAAGCCTGCCTGGGCAGCCTGCCCTGTTCTTGCCCAGGGCCATTTTTGTGGAAGGAAAACACCAACCTCACTCTGAAGGCATGGAAAGGTCGGTGGATTTTTTTCCCAAGATTGTGGGGGAAACAGGGAAAATGACTGCCCCACACTTAGTTCTTTAATAACCGTCTATCCCTTTCTCCAAATTTCCACTTTCTACAACAGTTGTTGCAATGTTTTCCCTCATGAATGGCGTTCGGCACACTCTCCTTCGCTCCTCCAGGCTCTTGCCAGGGGTCTTTTCCTATCTTGACTTTTCTCTCCTGCTTTCCCACCCCCTTTCCTCATAGGACCTTCCCACCTCTCTGTAATCCTGCAAATCAGTCAGCGAAGGAGGCAGGTAGAGCCAGAGGCCTGGTCTTCCTCCTTCCTGTCTCAAAGTCTAGTGTAGATGAAGGAAGAAAAATGCTAAAAAGCATTAGTTTGCTGCACTGCTTCTCACACTGTGGCTAAGGACTAATTTTATTTCTTTGGTGTGTGTGGGGGGGGGGGTATTGGGGATTGAACCAAAGGGCATTCTACTCTCAGCTACACCCCCAGCCCTATTTTATTTTTTTGTCTTGAAACAGGGTCTCACTAAGTCGTCGAGGGCCTAAGTTGCTCAGCCTTGCAAGTACTGTGATTACAGGTGTGTGTCACCACACTTGGCTTGGACTAATTTTATTTCTTTTTTTTGTTGTTGTTCTTGGGGCTACATTTCTAACATCTAATCTGTCCTGGTCCTACTGCATATGTCTATAACACAGCTAGTGCCACATGCAATTTGCTATGTGAATTTGACAGCAGTTGAAATGGTCTATGGCATTTAATGAGATCACATTCTTGGATGTCACAGTGCTTAAAATGTTTCTGGGTGCTTGTTCTCAATTTCTGTCATGACCCAGTAACAAAAGAGTTCTCCAGCCACACTTGAGTAGCAGTGGGTAGTGGCTGGCTAAAGCTCTGGAGCTGCATTCCACCATACTAGATTATTCTGAGTTCCAGTGATCTATGAGAATGTACTTAGCCCTAGAGACAATGAACACATCCCTACCCATTTCCTTAGGGGACCAGAGGTGTGCACACCTACCCAAATTCTACAACTCCACCTCTATCCCAGGCCTTCATCCAAATGACCTGTAAAGCAGTCAAAGTCCCCTCAGCCCCGTGCTCCCTTCAATTCTTCTTTCTCTCTATTATCTTCCCACTCCTCCTGCCCAACACAAACTGGCTCAGAGATGCATTAAAGAAAACCACACTCACAAGAAAGCAATTGGATAAATGAATGCATGCTATATGGTGAGGGATTTGGTAGAAGGGAGGGAGAAGGGATAAAAAAGCGGGGAGACTTTGACTTGAAAACTAATTGTAAAGGAAGTATAATGGTCAGTACAAAGAAATATTGATAATGAGATTTCACAGTTTAGCCAGTGGACAGGCTGGGAAGAATGAAGGAGATGATTCCAGAAGCATCACACTAACCATGTGGGAATAATCCTTATGTAGAACAGACATAAAAAAAATTTTAGAGCAAACCACTGGAGATTTTTTGTTATGTTTTGTTTTGTTTTGTTTTGTTTTGTGGTACTGGGGATTTAACCCAGGGGCATTCTACCTCCAAGCTACACCCCCATCCCTACTTGTTTTTATTCTTTATTTTGAAAAAGGGTCTCCTTAAGTTGCCGAGGGCCTCACTAAATAGCTGAGGCTGGCCACGAACCCAGATCCTCCGGTCTCAGCCTCCCAAGTACTGGGATTACAAGTGTGCACCACCACCCCTGGCTTTGGAGTATTTTATTTTAAAATGTGAAGCTTGTTAAATATTTAGTAGGACTAAAAGTTTTTTTCTTCAAACCTCGTGTCTTAGTCAGTCTTTCCAACACCGTGACCAAAATACCTGATATGAACAACATAGAGGAAGAAAAATGTATGTGGCTCCTGGGTTCAGAGGTACAGTCCACAGGTGGCCAGCTCCAAGGCAGTTATCATGGTGCAGAGCATGGCAGAGGAAAGCTGAGCTCAACTCAAAGGTGGCTGGAAGCAAAAAGAGAAACCTGAACAGATAGTCCTACAGGCCACGCCCCCAGCGACCCACCTCCTCCCCCAGCCATACCCTATCTGCCTATGTTACTACCCAATAAACCCATTCAAATTATCAATTCATCAATGGATTTATCTGCTCATAAGATTAGAACACTGACTCAATTACTTCCTTCACCTCTGAACATTTTTGCATTGTCAACACATGAGTCTTTTAGGGGACACCCTACATACAAACCATAATACCTCCTCTTCTTTATTTAAAATGTTTTCCCTTTTTCTTTTTTTTTTCCATTTTTATAATGGAAAAGCAGTCCCCAAACATGTAGAAAACTGCTCTCTCCACATGACCCCAATCTACCCACATGTGTAGACCTGTGTTGACATGAAAATCTAACTCTTGGAACTGTTTAAGACACATTGTTTTAGTGAGCAGGGATTCTGTTCCCTTACTTCCTTCCAGAGGTGACTGATGAGTTATAGGCACAGGGGCTGGGCACTGGGGGTTCTGCAGGGGGGATCTCCCATGATGCTGAGGGGACCCCAGGGCTGGAGCCAGGGCAAGGCTGCCATTTATCCCTTGGAGACAGCTTGTGCTGACAGTGGGGGTTTATAGCTCTGAGGTCCACTTAACCTGGCAAGAGAGAGACTCGGAGGAGGGAGCATTCATTTGGAATTCATTTGGGGGTGGCCTTTTAAGTATCTACCCTGGCAAAGAGAGGTTGTGCTGGAGGTTTTGTGTTTGTTTGCTTTTTATTGGCACTCCTCTCTCTTCCAAAACTCACTTCTCTCATCCTCTATGAATATAGTGTCCTCAAACAAATGACAAATTTCAGGTACACATAACTGCTTTGCTATTTACAGAGCATTTGCAATGTAAATACGACAAGCTCAAGAGTATTCTTGTGTAAAGTGCTAACAAATATTTGTTCTGCTGAGGAGAGGCCTGGCTCTCCCAGCCAAGAACAGCCTCTGCCTCCATGAGGGTCCTGGGCTCCAGCTCTCCCCTCACCCCTTGGCAGCCACTGCAGCTAACCTTTCCCACTCAGTGACATCAAAAAACACTCACTCACAAATGGATTTCTAAACAGCTTCATTTCTTTGGCTTAATTGAGTCTGAGTTTCTAAACCAGAACTTAGCTTAGGGATAAAATTATGCTTTCCTTCACATGTTAATAGGTTCAGAAGGACTGTACTTGAAACTGCCTCTGGTGGTGGTGACCACTATCTGTCTGTCCAGCCTCCACACCCTCTCTCCTGAACCCAGGGTGCTGGAGACGACCGAGGTAAAAGCTAGCTCTAAAAGCCACAAAAATGAACCTCATGATGACAGAAAACGATAGGAAATGGCAGAGGTAAACTGTGTGAATGTCATCAGTCAGAGTGCAGTCTGATGTCTGCAGAAAGGGACAGAGGAAGGAAAGGAAAGGGAGAGGGGAAGAGCTTTGGAAAATACTGTAGCCACACAGCATGACCTCTGACTGGCCCCTTGCTCGGAGGTCCATCAAGGCGGTGACCTGTCCCCAGGGCTCCACCTGCTCACTTCTCCCTGGCTCTCTGTGATGCAGCCACACTCCCTCCGTAGCAGCCTTGGCCGCTGCTCTGCCTGGCCCTCCCTTTCCTTCTCCTCTTCACCTGCATCACACCAAGCCCTCTTTCAGGGCTCAGCTCAAGAGTCCCTTCCTCAGGAAGACTTCCTCAAATTTTCCTGCCTAGTTCAAATCCCCCCAGGAGACTCTCGGGGGATCCTGCACCCCTCCTGTCTATACTTGTCATTGTTAACTATTTTACAGCTGGGTGAGCATTTGTCTCTCCTCCCACTAAGCTGTAAATCCCTGAGAGCAAGAAGAATGGGAAAGGTGCTTATCACCACCGTGCCTTAAACAGTGTCTAGAGCGTAATGGTGTTTAATAAGCAACTAATGAATGAGTGAACGAATAAAGTCAGGACTCGACTCAGCCTATCTGCATTGCGTGTTTTCTTAACCTTATGCTTAGTAAGAAAGGCCGCTAGTAGGACATAGTGAGCAAGAGGGAGTGATGTCAGACCAGAGAACCCTGTAGTTCACACTAGCTGTGTGAACTTAACCTCTCAAAACTTCATCTGAAAATGAGGATAGCACTTACCTAAATTGTCTAGCTAGAAGGATTCAGTAAGATGATCCGCAGAGGTACCTAGCCTGCTACATAGTAAGCACTAAGTAAAAATTAAACAAAACTAATGTCTTCCAGGATCTCCTCTTGACCTGATACCTCCAAAAGAAATAGACCTGAGAGTTTCTGTTTCTCTCTCTGTCTCTGTCTCTCCCTTTCCCCTCTCCTCTCTTCTCTCTCCTCTCTTCTCTCTTCTCTCTTCTCTCTCCTCTCTCCCCTCTCCCCTCTCCCCTCTCCTCTCTCTCTCTCTCTCTCTCTCTCTCTCTCCCCCTTTCCCCTCTCCTCTCTCTCTCTCCCTTTCCTCTCTGTCTGTCTCCCCCAAGCTAATGGAGTATATTACAAATACACTGTGTCAGACCCTGTTGTTGCCTGCCCGAATCCCACTCCTAAGTTCCCCCTGCACACATGGACGTGCACAACACACACACACACACACACACACACACACACACACATACTCCATGGCAGTATAATCCTGATGAATTCCAGGTTCCTATGGTGTCGTTGCTTTAATATAAGTCTCAAAGACAGAAGAAACATACTGAATCCTCATTTAACTCAGAGGTGCTCTTTAGAGGTGTCTTTAACTTTTATCTACAAATATCTAGGACTTCAAAGTTTCTCCATGCATGCAGTTAAAAAGAAAAAAGGCAAACTAACAGGAAAGATAGAGAAGGCATCAATATGAAAAACAGAGTTGACTTGGCAATGGAGCAGAAATATACTGCCTGAAGCTACTACTTGCATGAAAATACATTAAAACGAGATCCCAGAAAAGCCTTCAACTACTAGGCGAAAGCATAGAAATGTCCTGGGTTTTTTCAAATTTGTAAATGTTCAGAAAAAAATTTTTTAACTTAAATGTGAAGAGGACATCCTAAACTATACTTGTTTTGAAGCATTCTAGCAACACATTTGTCAATTTCAGGAACAGATTATCATTATTCTATTAGTTTCCTTTATTTAAATAGCTAGTGGCAACAGAAAGCTTCAGTTTAAAACCCATGGATTTTCCTATTTGCTGCTCTAAGAGGCCATAAACATATGTATCTTTGGAAAACTATCATGTGTTTTCAACTTCCTGAAGAATTCTTGTAAAATATAACTGAACCACATTACCCTTCGTCCTGAGCTTTTATTCCACTAATGGACAAATTGGGAGGAGGCTGAGAACAAATGTGCTATTAATTACCCAGATGGCTTTTTAATAGAACCTTGGATTATTCTTTAGCCACTAAACGTTGTCCAGAAATTTCTTAATAATGCTAGTGTGCAAGGCATTCCTTCCAGGAGAATAAAGATTTCATTGACCAGCAGGCTGAGCTATGTCAGGTTAGTTTAGGAGACGGGAGACAAAGAGTGGGTATTGTATAGACCAGAGAGAATGACATGCCACATCTGAGCTGCCCAGTCTCCCAGCAATGACAGATTTTCTAATTCACTGCAGATTCTCACAAAACTGGGTGGTCAGCCTTGGAGAGAACCAACAGTAGGCCTATTGATTCTGGGTGGGAGCAACATAATTCTGAATTAACCTGAATTGATTCAATACAACAGAGAGCCTTGGTGTCGGATTAAAATTAGGATTAATATGTTAAATGTTAGGTCAGAATGTTAAATCCCAGCGCTGAAAGACCTACACAAAGTGAGTCAGTTAATGCAGGCAGGTATCCCAGTCAGAAGATAATTTTTACTTTTAGACTCTAGAAACTCATCACTCAAAATTCACTGGTACAGGTGAAACCTTACGTGATACAATGTGTTGTGTTATAGTTTTTGCACAAACCATCATTTTGAATATATATATATATAGAGAGAGAGAGAGGGGAAAAAGAGAGAGAGAGAGAGAGAGACTAAGACTTTCATCTGACACAGTAATGGCTGAGAGACAGTCTGGCTCATTATTTGTTCCTGCTTTTGTAAAATTATCTTGCCAGGAGCAAATTCTGCTGCTTGGAGCTTTCCAAGTAGACAGCAATTAACTTTCACCGTGCTCTTTAGCAGACACATGCTCCTACTAAATCATGAAGGATGCAAACTACCATTTTGAATATGTTTTCCCAACCACTAGAGGGATATATGTATATTTAAGAAAATCAGAAGAGAACTAATTCCTTTGCAGTTTCCTGGAATGATAATTTTGACATAAAAATTTTAAACCCTCTTGATTTTCAAATCATTCTTAAAAACAACCAAATAGCTATGTCTACAGGAAAAAAAAAATGAACATTTGTTGCAAATAGACCTGGTACAACAAAGCAAAAAGTTTCACAAATGAGACAAGGCAAAAATGAAGTATTTGGAAGCAATAAGAGGGAAGGTAACATTATGTTGGAGTATGTGTTTTCTTAACTATTTTAACATCACTTAGATATTTTCCTCCTACTGCCTAAGCTTCTTAAAAGAATGAAGAGATAAAAGATTGAAATTGCCCTTTACAAACATTTAACACAGTCAGGAGGACTTTTCTTCATTTAAGGAAATGAGATGTTTGGCCAGGCATGGTGGTGCACACCTATAATCCCAATTCTTGGGAGTCTGAGACAGGAGGATTGTAGGCTCGAGGCTAGCTTCAGCAACTTAGCAAGACCCTGTTTCAAAATAAAAAATAAAATAGGACGGGGGTGTACCTCGGAGGTAGAACACCTCTGGGTTCAATCCCCCGTACCACACACACACACACACACACACACACACACACACACACACACAAACACACACACGAGAGAGAGAGAGAGAGAGATTTTTACTTACACATTGATAGTTTATAAAATATATTTCTTATTCTTCCTTTCTAACCTTTCTCTATTCTCTTCCCGTGTCCACCCTAAAGTGAGATCAATAAGAGAATCTCGAATATAATTTGAGAGGATTGTTGTCACTGTGTTTCTGGGCGCTGTAACTTAGTCACGCTATCATTTAAGATCATCAATTATCAGCAATCTTCCTTGTAGCAATACTCATTCATCTAGACAGAATATATTTTCGGGTCTTCAAATAAAGATAATCACAAACAACTACTGATTCATGTTTAGATTTGGGGCTTACCCTGCCAGGGGCTCTTTGCCCAGTCCTACTAACTAAAGTTTTAATTTCCATTTTCCATTTCCATTTTCATCCAAATTTGTTTCCCAATGCTGCTTGTACCTGGATTTCTAGCACCTGGACACTGGCCCCTGGTGGCAGAAACTAGAGCCTGCAGAGGCTCATGAGCTTGCAATTACTGTACACCCGTTTCCTCTGGATAGCTCTCTTCTGGAAGCACTCCATACTAAAGCCCACTGGTCCTGTAGCCCACCCTCAGAGTCTTGTGAGGCAATTTAGTCAACTAATTAAAGTAAGTTGTGAATATTATTTTCTATCTACAATAGAAACTGCAATGTTGTAAAATAAAAGAGCTTCTCACGTGGGACATTCACAAACAAATCATACCACGAGGTCTTCTATTCAACACGCCCTCAAGACGGACAGGGCTTTACAATCAGGCCCCATTTTAATCCTGATTTTTCTGTTTACCAGCTGCATGGTCTTGGACAAGCTTCTTAACCTTCCCGCGTTCTCAGTTTTCCCATTCGTAAAACTAGAATAATGACGCTTTACTCTGAAAGATTATTGTAGAGAATATGTATGCAAAGTGCCTGGAAAATAAGTTGTAGATAAATGTTTGACCTTATTATTTCCAGTGGAAAGATGGGGGCACATATTTATGATGACTATGTTTTTTTAAAATTATGTATTAAAAATGTGACAAGTATAATGTGACAGGGAGACAAAAGGACGAAAATATTTGAAGTTAAGATTGACCCGGAAAAATCTGGGTCCTATAGGCAACATATCCATAGTGTCTGCTGTGCAATTGGAAAAGAGCTACTTAGACTTAGAGGAGCTCTCAGCCGGGCTGGAACTAAAGCACAAAATATAAAATAGCATGTCTGTTTTTTAATTGCAATAAGTCTGTAAGCCGGTGGACTCTTGGCTATAGCTTCCAAAAGAATAATAGTCAACATCAAACCAGATTTTAAAATGAGCCTGGAGAACAGGCAACTCTGACAAACGGACAAGTGTTCAGGAGATGTCTGTTTACACACACATCTTCCAACGCCATAAATAAGATAATAAGATTGCACACTCCTTTGCAACAGCCATAAAAGCTAGAATGGAATTAAGTAGTGTCTAGACGCCTTTGATCAAAAAACAGCGATTAGTGGCTGCTGAATTTACTAACACAATTTTCTTCCCTTTTCTCCAATTATTTCTATTTTCAGTCTCCGCTTTTAGGATTTAGTTACAGCATCTTGCACTGCTTAGTCAGCAGACATGTGCCATTTGGGGGATGCCATGATCCCCTTTTTCAAAATTAAATTTTGAAGCCAGAAGTGTCAAGTTTCATTTCTATTTCATGTAATTCTATGAGACTTTACACAGCATTGTAATGCCAAATCAGTATCCACTGATCATCATATGTTTTCAAGTTTTAAGCATACACTGACTCATGCCCAAGGTCTTGCTGTTAATTTTTCCAAGCACTGTCCACTACAAACCTTTATGGATGAAAACTTATAATAAAACATGGAAAGATAAATGCTAAAATCTGTAATAAACATGGTTAATAAATAAAAATGGTTAACAGTGATAAAGTATTATAAATTAACAGTGATGAAGTATTATAAATTATACCAAAGCATCACTATCACACTTCTTGATCATGAAGTGTTTAAGAAAATAATCTGTACTCAATGTCATGCTGGCAGATTTTTTCTCCTTGCAGTTTGTGTTACCTACTGTTTTCCTACAGATCAGGATTTAATAACAGCCCGTCCATCTTAAGTGGCTATGCCTTTGCTCTCTTCTGTGGTATGGCAGAACCTCTTTCATTATAAGGTAAACTCAAGCATAAGACAGCCTCAAAACATGAACTCAGAGAGCAATTTTGCAGAAATATTTCTGTGTATATGCTTGTATACCAGAACAATGGGATATAAAGAGACGACCTTGCATGATCTTCTTTATTAAACTGCTTTGCTAAACCCTTTCCTCAGAAACATGTCGTTAGTGAAAGTTTTGATTGTGTCTTCTCTCCTCAAAACCTTCCTTACCTGCTGCAGCTAACTGGTCAACCCTTCACTAAAAGGTGGTGCCCAGGCAAAGTTCTAACAGCTGTGGAGAGCAAGGGACTTCCTCATTCCTCCCTAGTAACTACAAGACGTCAATAAGACACATGGGGGAACAGAGACCACAAAAGAGATGAGAAGTATTGTAGAGATGATTCCTAGCCACCATAAGCTTTTCCATGAGACCCCATATTCTCATTTCCTCTTCTTCTTTGGTAGTTTTCCCCCCAAAATAACCTTAGAAGGTTAACATTCCAAAGATTTGATCTTGTTTTGATTCAGACTCCCTGTGTTTGTAAAATTCTTTGTTATCTAGAACAACTAGATTGTTTTTTCTCTTAGGCTAGACTTATATTTTTCACTGTGAACTGGGATATCATTTGATTATAAAGATGGATTTATTCTCTCTCTCTCTCTCTCTCTCTCTCTCTCTCTCTTTCTCTCTCTCTCTTTAGTCTCTTTTTAACACTCAGGCAACCCCTCCTTCCTCAGATGAAAATCTGGTTTGAGTACCACTTTCCAAGAAGAAATGCAACTATTTGGGCAGAAGCACAAGTTTGCCTGGTGCACTCATGGAAGATGAACCGGAATATTCTGCACATGAAAAAGACCAATAGATACAGTCCAGTTTTATGAATTATCAGAAGCTTAGACAATTAATTATAAAACATTTTTACCTATTCTTGTGAGAAAAGACTCAGATGTACAAGTCTGAATGTTTAAACATAGTCACATGTGTTACTTAATAATTTAACCAGAATAAACCCTTATTAAAAATATCTTTCCAATTCTGGGGAAAAATAAGGATCTGAAGATAGCATTGACTATAGTAACAAAATTACCATGTCTTTGTTTTTGTTTTGTTGTTGTTCTTAGTTTTCTTGTGGTACTAGGGATTGAACCCAGGGGCATTCTACCTCCAAGCTACACCCTCAGCCCTATTTTTTATTTTTTATTTTGAAACAGGGTCTCACTAAGGTGCAGAGGGCCTCACTAAGTAGCTGAGGCTGGCTGCGAACTTGCACTTCTCCTGTCTCAGCCTCCCAAGTACTGGGATTACAAGCATGTGCCACGACGCCTAGTCCAAGTTTTAAAATTACGCTTTGATTTAATGTAAAAATCCCATTTCTATAGTTCCTGACTTCTGAAAGTTTTCATAAGCCTTTATCTAGAAATAGGATGCCCAAATCTCTGAATTCCCAGTCAGGATTTTAACAATGGAAATTTACTTAGAATTTCTTTTCCCCAACATCTGTTAATTATGTGAGAAAAACCTGGAGAAAGCTGATTTGGGTAAAGAAAGACCTATTACTTTTCATTGTTATTTAAAAGAAAAGAAATCTGGCATTTGGTAACAATGTTTAAGACAAATATTTGAATTTGGTGTTACTTGGCATTTAATCGGATATTTACCTTCTTTAAAAACTCTTTAAAAACCGCTTCAAAAAATAGTTTGTCCCAGTTTTCCCTTAATTTTCAAATCAAACTATATTTCAAGGAAAATGAAATCCATATGCATTGTTTTGGAAGACCATTTGGCAGCTAAAAAGTCTTATTAATCCATTTCTAGATTTTGTCCTTTACTTATTAAATTATATTTGACTAACAATTATTAAATTGGGAATTTGGGAAATTGGGTATTTATTACAATTATGAACCCACTGGATTCTAAAGAGACAGTTTAATGAATGAATAAATGGATGCATGAATGACAAGTCAGGGGCAACTCAAAACCATCCCAATAATACTTAAACAGGTTTTTAAACTCTATCAGTAAATAATGATTAAAAATCTTATCCCAGTTCTAGGGGAAAGCATTTTCTTGTATAATTAATCTAGCTATTAAAATATAATTTTTACAAATACATGAGGCTATATTATAAATTCCCGCATGCTCCAAAAACCATTTTTAAAATTTAAATCTCTCCAGACTTTGAAATAATGCACAAGTTTACTGAAAGTATAGAAAAGACTAGCAAAGTGAGAGTTAGTGTTTAAAATGGGAACTTACAGAAAAAGTAGGTGAGACTTCCGTTCTGGCCACAGAATGTGACCCACAACGTGCCAACAACGTCCACCTACGAGGAGCTGACTGTGCACCGGCACTGAGCTCCATGCATGGCGTATGTTATTTACTCCTCACAAAAAGCCTAAGATGTTGGTAATACTTTTATCCCCAATTGCAGATTTGAAAATGAAGTTTAAGAAGGCTGACTGACTTATCCCAGGTTACACAGCTGCTAAGGTAAGCCACTGTTTAAACCGCAAGGCCAAATGTGTCCCAGGCTGGCATCCTTTAGCATTCCAGAGAGAAGCTGCAGTGGGGAAAACTCTTAAAATCATGGAAAGAGCTGTGACTGCAACCAGCTGTCACTTCCCCCTCCTGGTATTTTCCCCAACTCACCCCGCTCCTTGGACTGCTGCCGCCTCCTTTGCCTATGGCTGTTTTTAGGTCTTCGAGGCAGGTAACTAAGAGATTAATGTCAAGACTCCTGTAAAACACAATGCCGTAAGGGTACCTCTAATCTGAATCCAGAGAACATCCACACAAATCATAGAAATGTTCCTGGGGAACCACAAAAGTCAAATATAGTTATTAACTGTGATCACTTTTTCACTAGCTGTAAGGGATGTGTTTCTAGGATACAAGGAAGTATCTTTTGTCTTTTTCACCCCCCAAGACTAGACAGGACACACTGCTGTACCTAGACCTTGCTGAAGTCATTGTCTTCACTTACATGGAGCCGAGATAGAGTGAAACTTAAAGCACATTACAAAAATAGAAAAAAATAGAATAAAGCCCTTTGCAATGGCAGAAGTCATGATTTGAGAGCACCAGGTATATGACTGCTCATCTATGTGGAAGTCAAGGCTGTGGGATAGGATGCCATTCTTTTCTCAACAGCCACATAGATTGTTATTTCCGGTACATTATTTCATTTCTCCAGGTTGACAGAAAGTGTATACCTGATAATGATGAGCTAAAAGTAGCCAAATTATGGAACAAATGTACATGCTCAAATAAAAGACACTTGGGAGGATAGACACTCAGGGTAGTTTGTGGTCTAGACAATTTATCAAAGAAAGATTCATACCTCTTAGTCTAGAAAGAGGAAAACATTAACTTTTGGCAAGTGCAGGCTTTATAATTACTCTTGTGATTTATTATTTAAAAAGTTTGCTGGGCGTGGTAGCGCACGCTTGTAATCCCAGTACTTGGGAGGCTGAGACAGGAGGATCCAGGTTCCTGGCCAACCTCGGCTACTTAGTGAGGCCCTCTACAATTTAGTGAGACCCTGTTTCGAAATAAAGAATAAAAAATAGGGCTGGGGGTGTAGCTCGGAGGTAGAATGCCCCTGGGTTCAATCCCCAGTACCACAAATAAATAAATAAATTTTAAAAAATTAAAATTTTAAGACCATTATCAGAGCTACTTCTATATCTAGCTTTAAAATTTGAGCCCCTCGGCCTAGTATGGTGGCCCATGTCTGTAATCCCAGTACTTGGGAGGCTGAGACAGGAGAATGGCAGATTCAAAGCCAGTCTCAGCAATTAGTGAGACCTTGTTTCAAAATAAAAAATAAAAAGAGCTGGGAGTGTAGCTCGGAGGTAGAATGCCCATGAGTCCAACCCCCAGTACAAATAATAATGATAACACTAATAATAATAATAACTGAGACCCTCAATTACCAAACAAACTCAGTTCCTCCCCCATGGGGTTCCTTAGCAGTAAATTTCCATCATCAAATTAATTGACCACAATTTCCAATCCAGATTTCAAGCCTTGTTTTTTTAAGGAAATTCATTCCTATCTTCAGATGTAGAGTCTTCCTTGACTCACTCTGGAGGGGCTGTGACCCGCTACACATTTTGTTTTCTGTTTGCTGAAACAATAAGCCTTCTGGGAACTAAACTCACCAGGCAAACTCATTAGACTAACTCAGACCATTTCTCACCTGGAGATAACCTTCCTAGTCTCTCTAGATGAAAGTCCTACACACATCTTCTAAAACAGCTCAAATCCCCTTTTCTCCATTGATGCTTTCTATGATAATCCTCAAGTTCAAGTGTGTACGTCTTCCTATGACTCTTCTCTATAGAACTCACGTGGCACAACTATGCATTTCCTGGTTTTTTGTTTTGTTTGTTTCCTTTTGCAATGTTGGGGATTGAACCCAAGGCCTTGTACATGCTACACAAGTATCCTACTGCTGAGCCCTACCCTCAGCCCAGTTAATTATCTTTTTATGTTTATATATCATTTTGTTATAATTATGGGTGCATATTAATTGTGCTAATTAATGGGTTTCACTGTGACATTTCCACACATGCATATAATCATGCTTTGATCCTGTCCTCCTTCCCTTCTACCCTCTCATCCCCATCTCCCTCCCCCCTCCTCCAGTCCCCTTTTCCTTCCCTAACAGTCCTTTTTCTAGTTCCAAGTCTTCTTTTTGTTTACTTACTTTCCACATGAGAGAAAACATGCGATTCTTCCCTTTCTGTCTCACTTATTTCACTTAACACGATGTTCTCCAGTTCCATTCATTTCCTGCAAATGATGCGATTTCATTCTTCTCTATGGCTGAATAATATTCGTGTGTGTGTGTGTGTGTGTGCGCGTGTGTGTGTGCATCACATTTTCTTTATCCATTCATCTGTTGACTGGCACATAGGGTGATTCCATATCTTGGCTATTGTGAATAGTATCACAATAAACATGCTTCTGCATGTGTCTCTTGTGTATGCTGATTTCATTTCCTTTGGCTATATACTGAGGAGTGGCATAGATCATATGGTAGTTCTATTTTTAGTGTTTTGAGGAACTGCCATACAGTTTTCCATAGCAACTCTACTAATTTACATTCCCACCAACAGCATGTAAGTGTTCCTTTTTCTCCACATCCTGGCCAGCATTTTTGTGGTTGTTAATGTTTTGTTTTTTGCTTTTTTGATAATAGCCAATCTGACTGGGGTGAGATGGAATTTCATCATAGTTTTGATTTGCATTTCCCTGATGTCTAAAAATACTGAGCATCTTTTCACACATTTATTGGCCATTTGTACTTCTCTTGAGAAGCATCTGCCCAGATCATTTGCCCATTTTTTCACTGTGTTACTTGTACTTTTGTTGTTAAGGGTTTTTGGTTTGGGGTTTTTTTTATTTTGTTTTGTTCTTGGAGTACTAGGGATTCCACCCAGGGCCTCCAACATGCTAGACAAGTACTCTACCACTGAGCTACATCCCCAGCCCTTTTAATTTTATCTTATTTTATTTTGAGACAGGGAGGGTCTCTCTAAGTTGCCCAGGCTGGCCTCAAACTTGCAATTCTCTGCCTCAGCCTCCTAATTAGCTGAGATTATAGATGTGTGTCACCACACCTGGCGTTGTTGTTAAGTTTTGTGAATTCTTTATGTATTTTGAACATTAATCCTCTGACAGATAAACAGCTGGCAAGGTTCTTCTCCCATTCTGTAGATTATTGCTTCAGTCTGTTGATTATTTCCTTTGCTGTGCAGAAGCTTTTTAATTTGCTGTAATCCCACTTGTCAATCCTTGCTTTTGTTTCCTGAGCTTTTGGGATCCTATTCAGGAAATTGTTGCCTGTGCAAATATCTTGAAGTATTTCCTGTATGTTTTCTTCTAGTAGCTTCAAGGTTTCAGGTATTACATTAAGATCATTGATCCATTTGAGTTGAGTTTTGTACATAGTGAGAAATAGGATTCTAGTTTCAATCTTCTACATGTGGATATCCAGTTTTCCTAGCATCATTTGTTAAAGTGCCTATCTTTTCTCCAATGTATGTTTTTGGCACCTTTGTCAATCAGTTGCTGTAGAAATGTAGGTTTATTTCTCCATCCTCTATTCTATTCCATTGTCCATGTTTTTGTTTCTATGCCAATATCATGGTGCTTTTTATATTTTGAAATAAGGTATTTTGATGCCTCCAACATTGCTCTTTTTGCTCAGAATTGCTTTGGCTATTCAGTCTTTTGTACTTCCATATGAAATTTAAGAATTTTTTCTTGTTCCTTGAAGAATGCCATTGTTATTTCAATGGGGATTGCATTGAATCTGTAGATCACTTTTAGTAGTAGGGCCATTTTAACAATATTAATTCTCCCAAGCAATAAACATGGAATGTCTTTCCATCCTCTCATATCTTCTTCAATTTTTTTGCTTCAGTGTCTTGTAGTTTTCATCGTAGAGGTCTCTCATCTACCTGATTAGGTTTATCCCTAGGTTGTTTTGTTGTGTTGTGGGTATTTTTTGTTGTTTTTGTTTTGAGGCTATTGTGAATTCAGATTGCTTTCCTGGTTTCTTTTTCAGCGAGTTCATTATTGATGCTTAGAAAAGCTACTGATTTGGATCTGTTGCTTTTGTGTCCTGCTACTTTGCTGAATTTGTTTATCAGTTCCTTTTGGTAGAGTCTTTAACGCTTTTTAAGTATAGAATAATATCCGAAAATAGGGATGATTTTATTTCCCCCTTTCCTATATGTATCAATTTTATTTCTTTCTCTTGCCTAACTACTCTGGGTAGAGTTTCAAGTCCCATTTGAAATAAGAGTAGTAAGAGTGAACATCCTTGTTTCATTCCTGATTTAGAGGAAATGCTTTCAGTTTTTCCCCATTCCGTATAATGTTGTTTTGGGGTTTCCCATATACAGCCTTTATTGTGTTGAGGTATGATACTTCTATACCTAATTTATTCAGAACTTTTATCATGAAGAATGTTGAATTTTATCAAATATATTGAGATGATTATCTGAATCTATTGAGATGATGATCATATGATTTTTATCCTTGATTCTATTTATGTGCTATATTTCATTGATGAATTTGCATATGTTGAACCATTCTTGCATCCTTAGAAAACAAATTTGATTGTTGTGTACGATTTTTATAATGTGCTGTTGAATTCAATTTGCAACTATTTTGTTGAGGATTTTTGCATCTATGATCATCAAAGATATTGGTCTATAGATTTCTTTTGTTGTTGTTGTGTCATTTATCAGGTTTTAGTTTTAGTAGCAGCATAATATTGGTTTCATAGAATGAGTTTAGAAGGGTTCCTTCCTTTATTTTTTTCTTTTTATAGTACTGGGGATTGAACCCAGGAGTGCTCTACCACTTAGCTATGCCCCAGACCTTTTTAATGTTGTTGTTGGTTTTTTTGTTTGTTTTTTTTTTACTTTGAAACAGTATCTTGTTAAGTTGCCCAGGCTGCCCTCGAACCTGCAGTCCTCCTGTCTCAGTCTCCCAAGAATTGGGGTTACAGGCGTGTTCCATTGCACCTGGCCTTTCCTTTCTATTTTATGAAATAGTTTAAGGAGTATTGGTATTAGTTCTTCTTTAAAGTCTGGTAAAATTTAGCAGTGAATCCATCCAGTCCTGGGCTTTTCTTTGTAGAGAAACTATTCCTGCTTCAATCTCATTTCTTGTTATTGATTTGTTTAGGTTTTTTATATCCTCTTGGTTTATATGCCAGAAATTTGTCCATTTCTTCCAGATTTTCCAGTTTATTTTGCATATCATTTTTCAAAATATTCCCTAATGATCCTATGAATTTTAGTAGTATCTGTTGTAATATCCCCATTTTCATATCTAATTTTATTTATTTGGATCTTCTCTCTCTTTCTTTTAATTAGTGTAATGGTTTGGATTTATAATGCCCCCTAAGACCTCATGAAGAATAGGCAGCCATGTTAGAGGTTGGGCTTCATTGAAGAGGGGTCCCTGAGGGGTGTGCACACTACTTCTCTCTCTCTCTCTCTCTCTCTCTCTCTCTCTCTCTCTACCAGGCTCTGTGATGTGAGAGTAGAGCCTTGCTCTCTCCCTTTCTCTGCTACTGCTGCCATGCCCTGAGCTCCACAGAACCTGCTTGACATGGACTGAAACTCTGAAATCTCCAAAAACTGTGAGCAAATAAATTTTCCTTCCTCTGAGTTATGTGTGGTAAGAATTATTGGGTCATAGAATGAGAATGCTGACTGAAACAATTAGTTTAGCTAAGACTTTGTCAATTTTCTTTACCTTTTAATGAATCAACTCTATGTTTCTTTTTTTTTTTTTTTTTGCGGTCCCGTGGATTGAACCCAGGGGCGTTCTACCTCCGCACTACACCCCCGGCCCTATTTTTCATCCTTTATTTTGAAATCGGGTCTCACGAAGTTGCAGAGGGCCTCACTAAGTAGCTGAGGCTGGCCGCAAATCTGGATCCTCCGGTCTCAGCCTCCCAAGTACTGGGATTACAAGGGTGCGCCACCACATCCAGCCTCTATGTTTCATTAATCCTTTATATTGTTCTTTTAGTCTCTATTTAATTTATTTCTGCTTAATCTTTATTATTTCTTCTACTGATTTTGGGTTAGTTTGTTCCTGTTTCTCTAAGACATTAAGATGCATCTTTAGGTTATTAATTTGAGATTGTTCTGTTTTCTTAGTGTAGGAACTCACAGCTATAAATTCTCCCCTTAGTTCTACTCTTGATGTATCCCACAAGTTCTGGTATGTCATATTTCCATTTTCATTTGATTCTAGGAATTTTGAATTTAATTCCAGTGGTGTCCCAGAGATCTTGTATGTTCTCTTCATTCTTTCTTTTTTTCTTTATTATCTGAATGTGGTAATTTTTCAACCTTGTCTCCAAGCCCTGATATTCTTTTTTTTTCTACTTGAATTAGACTATTGATGAAGTATTCAACTGCATTTTTATTCTGACTTACTGAACTTTTCATTTCCAAGATTTCTGTTTGGTTCTTTTTCAGAATCTCTCTTTATTGAATTATTCATTCATATCCTACATTATCTTCCTAAACTTATGCAGCTATTTATTTGTGTCCTCTTGTAACTCATTGAGCTTTTTGAAAATCATTCTTTTGAATTCTTTGTCCAGCATTTCACCCACTTTGATGTCTTCGGAAATCAGTTACTAGGGAGTTATGAACTTTAGAAGGTGTCATGCTGTCTTATTTTTTCATATTTCTTGGGTTTCTATGTTGAGATTTGTGTATCTGTATGAATGGATAGCTCTTCTAGTTTTATGTAGAGGCATTCTTAGTAAGCAGCCTTCTCTTGATAGTGTGCCCTGAGATATCAGTTTTTGTGTAGTATTGAGTTTAATTCCAGATGGACTTTGTAGTGTAGTTTCCCTGTAGCTTATTTGGCTGTGATTAGTGGGTTCTGACACAATGTGTATTGTGCAGAGCCTAAGGGATCTTCTTTCTCTATAGATCTCACAAGACTGGGGTCCTTCTGGTAGTTCAGGTAGATGTGTTATAGACAGCAGAATATACACTCTCTGTGGTTACTCCTCTAGTCTTATCAGCAACATATAGACTGCTAGAGTATGGAAGTGACCTATGTTGAGGGTCTTCATAGATGTGGTATCCACAGTTATTGTTATTTCTATCTGCTATGCTATGGGGGTGAATTCCAGGAATTGGACTTCAGGCCCCTCCTAGCCATGCCTACTTGGGGGCCGAGTTGGCAGCTGGGGGCTTTTATCTCCCTATTCTTTAGGTTGAAATATCTGCCCAGGTTTGAGTGTGGTCAGGTTGTGGCCGGAGTAAGGTGCATTTTGCTGACCTGGAAGTGTGGTTCAGCAACAGAGAACCCACCCACATACTCAAAGTGCAGAGCTCAATCACCAGCACTATAAAAAAGACAACAAACAACAATAGCAAAAAAAAATTAGATAAAGACATAAAGTAAACCCCCCCAAAACAAAACAATAATGCCACCACCATTAACAATGGAAAACAAAGGGGTGAAAATAATATAAAGTAAAAAAGTTAAAAAAATAAAAATAAAATTAAGTTTACAAAAGGAAAAAAGAAAGAAGAAAATTTTAAAACATTAAAGATAACAGAAAATAAGTAGAAAACAAGAAAAAGGTAAAAAAGTGAAAAAAGAAAAGAAAAATTAATTATTAAGTGAAGAAAAGGAGAGAATATATATACATAAGCAAAAAAGAAGTAACAACAAAAAATTTATTAATAAAAAATAAAAATGTCCTCTCTGCTGAGGTGCTCAATTATGCAGGTAAGAGTGGATGTTTGCAAACTATACTGTTCAGGGCTTCTTTCCCTTTCTTCTTGGCTAAGCCCCCCTTGGAGAGAGCAAAGGCTGGGGGCTCTTTACCCCTTCTCTCTTTTGTGCTGCTTACTAGGTGACCAGTGAGAGGGGTTTGTGGCCAGGGACAGATGGAATACCTCTTAGCTGCCATGCACACCAGAATGCAGTAGGGCAGAACTCAGAGCTCCCAGGCAATTACTTACTCCAGAGACAGTGGGGCTGCACTCTGAGATGGGCAGAGGCCAGTGTTGCAGTGTATCAACAAGCTAGCCTGGAGCACAGAACCCAGCCCGCACAGGCTCCTGCCAGTGCCCACTGTGCTCCACACTCCAAGGGCAGGGCTGACATTAGTGCTGCAGTGTGCCAAAGACTCTGGCACCTTTTTTGCTGCACACTCCAAGGGTGCGAAAAGGTTATGGAGTTACAACAATCTGCTGGGGAGGAAGGGTGGTGGGCCTTACACAATCTACCCCCACAACTCCCCAATTTAGCTGCCATGCAAAATCACAGGCAACTGCTTTATCCCCAAGACTCTTGAAGCTGGCTTCCCAAACTGCCAGTTTTAAATGAGAGGTGTCCTCCGTTCCCTTATGCATTGCAGTCTGGTTTCCTACTACATAGAATTCTCAGGCGGTTTGTATCAGATGCCCTCCCTGAGCCAGACTGACTCTCCAGGCAGCCATCCGCTGGGTCAGTGTAGTCATATTGCCACAGAGACCTAGAGAGAGTAAAATGCAGGGATCTTTGACTCCTAGAGCAGTGAGCTCAAATAAGACCTTCAAGATAGCTCCCTGTTAGAGCACTGTGAGAACAGGCTGGTGTGCGTGCAGATCCCAGGTCTATTGTCTGTTTCCTGGTGGTACTTACAGGGACGCGCCCTCTTTCACCACTACCCTGCCCTCTGCCAGCCGTGCTGCCTGTGATCAGCGCCAGGGAGCTCCATTTCACCCTCTATTCCACTATCCCAAGTCTCTGTGTTTCTCCAAGTCTCTGTCCACTGTGAGCATTCTCTCACAGTCACCCACCGCGATATGCAACTGATCTCCAGTTGTTAAATTCATGGAGAAGCAGGTGAGAACTGGGTGCCTCTCATCCATCATCTTGAATTTCCTGTCTCTATGTTTACATATCTAAATTCCATTTAGATGATCAGTTCCTCCAGTGAAAGAACCACCACACAACAGACCGATCGAAATCTTCCCCAGAGACTGAAATCAGAAAATCATAGTAATATGTGCACATCCATGTTTATAGCAGCACAATTCATAATAACCGAATTATGGAACCAACCTAGGTGTCCATCAACAGATGAATGGATTACAAAATTTTGGGATATACACACAATGGAATTCTACTCAGCAATCAAGAAGAACAAAATAATGTCATTTGCAGGAAAATGGATGGACCTGGAGAACATTATGCTAAATGAGATTAGCCAGTCACAGAAAGTAAAGGGTCATATGTTTTCTCTCATATGTGGAAGCTGGGGAGTAACCAGGATACCAGAAGGGCTTCAGATAACGGAGGAGAAACTTCAGTGGAGCCAGGGAGATGGTCTAGGGGAAAGGGGAGGAGAATCAATGAAGGAATCACTTCCACTAACATTATGTACATATGTGAGAATACCAATGTCAATCTCAATACCCTGTATGGGGAAGGGGGCGTGGGGAGGGAGCCAGGAAAGTCCACCAAGTGCTGTGTGTATGTGTGTCACCATCACTATGAACTACATTATGATGTGAGACTATAATGCACCAATAAAAGTAAGAAACAATAGAGAAGTCTTCCCCAGATTGTCCCTAGCATGGTGCCTTTACACAGTAACTGCTCCGTAAGTCAAAATCTGAGTTTTCTACATTCTGAGGACAGCTCTCTGTGCAAGAGTCACTAGGCATAGGTTGGTGCTCTTTAAAATACAACCTGAAGCTCATCTTTAAGTCTTTTGGACCAGCAGATTCTATAAAATCTGACAACAGTTTAGCAAGGTTTAATTTGTGTATATCATTGCAAAGCTCCCTCTCTTCCTTATCCTTTTTTGGTGAGATCTCAGAGGCAGTGACAGACCATTTGGTATTCCTGAGAGTTGGATAAAACTATTGCTTGATACAAAGTATACATTTTCATTCTATTTTTGAAAAGTATTATTTTATTCTAAATAGTTCTGTTTTTATACTTATATTTTCATGAATTGATTATTTTTACCCATTATAAGGTAGGCACCAAGGTAGGTGATATGGCGCGTATTTGTGGACCTTTTTCCCAAAGAACATACAATCTAGGAGAGTCAGTCAGGCAGGCACACACATAACAAGCACCACAGTAGAAATCAGTAAGGGAGAAAGGAAAATGCTGCAGGAGAGCTCGCTCCAGCTGTGGGTGTGTCTGTCATATAATTCACAATGATTCCTTGTTCCGGAGCAGCGGTTCAGTGCAGCTGAACATTAGAACCACCTAAAGAGGTTTATATTTTTAAAAATGCAACCTGAAAGCAGTCTAAGTAGGAAACAGTGAAATCTCAAAGAGCCTAGCTGGTAAAAGCTAACCTCATGGCTTTTATTGGGGAGGGTTTTTTTTTTAGGGTTTCATCTAGGTGACGACTTGAACTTTTGCTCCTCATCTGTCCCACCTCCTGCAATTGAGACATCCCATAGTCAGGATGCTGTGCAGCATTTTTCTTTCACACAAGCAAAACTGTCATAAACTAGATTTAATACCAGCTTTGACATCTTTTTACCCTGCTGGTATTGGATTTTCTCTAGTTATAGATAATTCCAGACTCTGAGTTTATCTTTAGGTTTGATTTGAGCAACATTTTGAAATAAGAAAAATAATAAAGCTAGCATACACACCTGGTATTTGCCTACAATGGAATATAACTCATCCATAAAAAGAAATGAAGTACACGCTGGCAAAGCAGGACCTCAAAAGTATTACACTAAGCGAAAGAAGCCAGGCACCAAAGGCCACATATTGCATGATTCCATTAATGTGAAATATCCAGAGTAGGTAAATACAAAAAGACAGAAATCAGATTATTGCTTGCCAAGGGCTGGTGGGAGGGGAAAAGGGGAGTGACTAGTTAAAGATACAGACTTTTCTTTTGAAATGATGAAAATGTTTTGAAACTAGATAGAGGCAGTGGTTGCATGACATTGTGAGTGTACTAAATACCAGTGAATTGTTCGCTTTAAAATGGCTAATTCTATGTTATATGGATTTCACTTCAATAAAGTAAGAACAATAAAGCTTGTCTGGCACCTAGAGTTCCTACTGCCCAAGATGCTATAGAAGCAGAATGAGGGGAACCTAACTCATCCAGGGAAGAAACTCTCTGGAGAAGACAACATCTGAGTCAATACCTGAAAGACAGGTAGGATTTCAGCTAAAGAGAGAAGGTATAAGTAAGGAGGAGAAAATAAAGAAGTGAAAAATATTGCAGGAATATATTATGTGTATGATTAGTTAATAATATAACACCGATGTTTTCAATTGTTTCCCCCCTCCCATAAAATCAAGTCAACAAATTAATCATCTATTTGTAGGGAACCATAAAAGGTACATGGAGAAACAGGAAAAAAGGCACAGTCTTACAAGGGAAATAAAACTAGAATTTTTTTGAGCAACTTCCATGTGATGGATATTTGGCATATAATATCTCAATAAGTCAGGTAACTTGTGCAAAATTGCATAGCTTGCAATGGGAAGAGACAAGATTCCACCTTGGTATGACTGACTCTAGATCCCAAAGCAGGCTGCAGATCATGAAGGATACAATTACAGCTGCTTGAAGTTAAATAGCTGGTTGAGACATCAGTAGACGAGATGTCACAAAGCAGAGTATGGTGATCTGTGTTGGTGGCAAAAAACAAAAAAATCAAAACAAGCAAACAAACAAAAACACACATAGAAAGAACTGGGACCTGGAGAGAAACAGATGTCACACACCTTCTCCTTCTGGAACTCTCTCCCATTCCCATGACACTGAGTCAAGGGCGCCCCCTGCTGGCACCCTGTACTTACCCTCCCAGAGCACTCCACAGTTCTATTTTGTTTTTTGTTTTCATTCATACCGTAGTCCCATATTTACTAGCTTTGAGTTAATTCCACAAAGTTATGCAACTCTCCATGCCTTACTATACACAACTGAAAAACTGGAATAATAATTGTGGCTTAAACAAACTAACTTATACAAATGCTTAAGTAGCAAGAATACAATAAATATTGGATATTTGTTGGTGGTGGTGTCACTGTTGTTGCTGTATTACTATTTCTCTCACCAGGAGTTCTAAACTTCTTAAAATCAAGGACCAGATTTTGGGGTTGTTTTTTGTTTTCTTTTTTTGTTTGTTTGTTTTTGTTTTGTTGTTGTTGTTGTTGTTGTTTTAGTCCCCCCCCCATCTACAGCTGTTAGCACAAAGCCTGGATAACAGTTTAGAAATGGAAAGTTCTGAGTCAAGGTGATGAACCCAGTACTCTCCTGATTTCTAGGACTTTTCAAGACAGAGGCTACAACATCCCCTAAAGTCTTGCTCTCTTTCAGTAAACCTCTAATGCTTATGAAATACATTGTCAGTCCTCAAATACTTATTGAACACCTACTATCTGTCAGGCCCAACACTCGAGATAATAGGATTCTTTAAATTATAAGAACTGGAAGTTAGCCTGAATAGTTGATTCATCATTTAGGTTAAACAAAAAACAAATAGGAACGTATTTGCTTGTACAGCCTCAAGAGAAATACCTGTGCAATGTCAAAGTTTTGTCTATCATTACAAAGAAAACATTGCTACTCATGTACAAAACAAACTATGGTCCATTAACTACACATAGAAGTCCTTTTTGGCTCCAAAAACGCTGGCATTCAAACATGTTTTACAGTCACGGTGCCAAAAAAATACCTGGCCAATGCATTTGAACATCCTTCCTTGTTTTCTTTCAGACATATTTCAGTAATTGCCTGTCTTCAGGTACAAAATCCTTACAGGAAGTGATTAATCTTTCATTAGACTATTCTACTATTCCTTAACTCAGTACAATAAAAGCTTGAAGAGACAGATACCCTCATGTCAGTGCACGCTTCAAGGAAAGAAAATTTTAATGGAAATAAATCTGATCACATGATAGCAGTCGATGATGAAATCTCTCTTGAAAGAAAGCAACCTAACAGGACAAAACCACCCCCTGAGTGGGGAGCCCACCTCTAAACCTAAAACCTAACTTTTTTTCTGTTAAGAGGCCAGATGGGATCCTCAGACATCATGAGACACTACAGCTGGAAGCTGAATGGTTGATCTGTACCCCTCGCCCCCCACATGTAGATCCTGGAGATCAGAAAGGCTCTTGTTTGCTGTCTGAAGCAGGTGTGGTCTGACTAAATGGGGAGAAGATGTCCAGCTGGAAGCACCCATCAACCAGCTGCCCAGGGCAGTCTGCTTAGATAAATACCACCTGTTACTAAACAGCCAGAGAAAAATTAGTCATAACCCAGGAACCTGCAGCTTCTCTGTCTATTGTGCTGAGGCTTTTGTGTCTTTCGACATTCCAAATCCCATGTGTGTCTCGGAGCAGTGGTAACAGCCCCTGTGCTTAATTTGATTGTGGACAATGACAGAAGCTTTTGGAGCATTAGGTTAAAGTATTTTCTAGGGGCTGAGGGCACATGCATGAGAGAATAATAAACAACACGTGGAAGAAGAGGGCAGTGACCCCCACAGCACCTTTTCACTCAACAATTGCAGTGCCCTGTAGAGTCTGGCCACCTTGAAAGATGGGGCAGAGCCCTGTCTTCTGCACCCTATTCCAAGTCTCACTGTCCTGAGGATGACCAGTCTCCTCTTGACACAGCACACATGCACACACATGCACACAGACACATACTCCTTCGCTCCTGTCCTTCCCATACCTGGAATGTCCCCTGAATTTTCCAAATCCCATTAACATGACCTAAATCCTGCTTATCCTAGAGTCTTCTCTAAAAATTATAGTCCCAAATGATTTCTCTGAACTGTTACCATGCTAGAAATCCAAACTGTACCTGTTACCTTCTACTCCCATCCCTAGTAAATCTCATTTCCCCAACAAGACAGACTCCCTGAGGGTAGAACCCATGCTTCTATGGCCTACCCCACTGTCCAACACAAAGGTAAGGCTATAGCAACTCAGTAATTGGCTCTAAACTGACATCACGCTGGCCTCAAAAGTTATTGTAGGATGAATGAAAGACAAAATGCTAGAACTAAGTGGAGTTCCTACTGGAAAAGGCCTTTAATGATTTTTGTTCCAAAATTACTAGAAGTCAATGTCCTGGAAGCCCTGGACATGCAACCAAAATAATTTGAACTGAATCCCACTTTTTTCCTAAATAATTTGAACTGAATCCCACTTTTTTCTATCTATTAACTTTATGATACTGATCATTTTAATAGTATCAGTTTTCTCATCTGTAAAATGGAGCCAACAATGAGAAAGTCAGGAGAGTATTGAAAAGCTCCAGAGAGGCAATTATGACTGTCGTGTTCATATGCGTTATGAAAATCATGCATGCATGGTCCTTAGGATACTACACAATCCCCTAACATAAAACTGATTACAACAAAATGGTATATTATTCTAGAATGATATTTTGGGCTTCACTCACTTGGCTGTCAGAATTGTTAGGAGATCTTGTAAAATTACAAATTGCTGGATCTCAATTTTAGAGATTCTGCTTCAGTATGTCTGGGTAGATCCACATGAATTTAACAGTCTGTCATGTTTAGGGATCCCAGAATTAAATCATTTTTGTTCACATTTGTTTTGCCCAGAACCTGACTTATAAATAATTATTGGGGTTGTGATCTTTTAAAAACTTACCCTAACCTGTAATAAACAAATTGATAATAATGTGTGGTGCTATTCAACTTTAAAAATCAGTTTTATCTCCTAGGTCTGCTGTACAATTAAAATCTATATAGTCACACACACACATATACACACATACAGGATGTTAATGTGGTGTGTGTGTGTGTGTGAATTTCCTGGAGGTATGTGCCGTAATTACTCAGTATTCCGGAACCTCTCATATATCAATTTATCTCTGTAATCTGATCATTTGCTGTAGTTAGGGTATGTTCCATTTCTAGTCCTCCACAAAGTTCACTCATGTTTATAAAATAACTACTTCAACCCAGGAACAAGACAGTATATTCCAAAACAAAGAAAGTTAGATAGTAAGAAAAAAGAAAATCCTAAATGTGTGAAAATTACTTTTTAAAGAAACCACTTTGGACAGTTTTTTTACCCTAAAATCTGCCTGGTTCAAGCAACCTTGAACTGAGAATACAGGATCCAAGAAAGCCTTCAATCCAGGGCAGTTTTTTGTTCCTCAGTTGGGCAGGGGTCAAGGCAATCGGCACTGGTTTAGACTAAACAGGAAGAAAACCAGCTCATTAATGGTACAGACAGGAATGGTCATCCCATCTAGAAACAACAAAAGTTTGAATTTAGTTGCCGATGGTTGGCTAATACATGCAGATAAATGCTTAGTCCTTCCATCCCGTTCCAAAGTATCTGGTAAATGCACAAGATTTACAGTCATTGAATTGCAACTATGTTCTCTCACAGAAAGTTCATGAAAATTGACTGAATCCCTTTTTTAAAATTGTCACAGACACGTTTGTAGTACAGAGGAAACCCGGCATCCCTTTGCCCCCCCTCCCCCACCTTTCACAGGAGTAGATTGTTTCAACTTAATTGAATGAAGTAGACTTGGGGAAATACCTGACATTGCCAACTTGACCTCTGCTAAGCCTTTTGAACCTCAATCACTGTCCTCCAGCACAAAGCCTTCTATTAGGCTTTCAGCGATTTCCCCTGATTACACAGGTAGCTTATCTTAAGGATTCCATGGTTTCAGTTATCATTTCTGACCTGATCGTGAGACAAGCATTATTTCTGTGCTGGGTTTTATGACTAAGCCCACAGAGGTATTTGCTGGATTTATTGAATAAAGAACATCTCATTTCAGTTTCTTATCCTCTGATAACGTATTCTAAAAAAGAAAGACATGGTTTTAATTTATGAGAACACAAATGAAATAGCTCGAATGAATTTGCTCTAATCAGAAACTGTCCAACATCATAACCTTTTGGTTTTAAATTTTGCATAGATTTCAAAACTTAAAATATAATTTGTAAGATGGGGCAGTCATGATGAAGATTGCTCCCAACAATAAAGTGCAGACAGTAAAAAAAAACAACAGCTTGAAGTTTTCAAACAAGCAGAATTACTTGTTCCTCATCTAGTTCCCTACTAGTAGTAGCAAAATCGAGGTTAATGTTTGAAATGGTTTGTTTGCTTTGCTTTGCAGTGCTGGGAATCAAACCCAGGGCCTCACACATTTGAATAAATTCTCCATCCTGACAAATGAGAGGTGCTTGGAATCAGGTTAAAGATGTGAGCAGTAGTTAAATGATGCTTATTCTAACTAAGCAACTATTTTATTCTTAACTCTAGGTTAAATTTAGAAATATACCAGACAAATTTAATTCATCCAGTTTTTTATTGCAAAGTGAAACAAATCTGATTGTTCCCTCAGCAGATCGCCAGTGATTAAAAAGATTGCTATAGCCAGTGCCAGCAAATGTGTGGGGAAAATATGCTCTCATATGCTGTGGGAAAGCAAAGTAAAATTTTGTTGAAAATGATTTGGTTGGTAGAATCTACTGAAATTTGAAATGTGTATACTTTGCAAAGCTGTTCACCAAAGAGCTGTTTATAATAGCAAAAAGAGGGGAAATATTAAACGGGAATGGTTCAATAGTAACAATACACAGACATTAAAGTCCTACATAGAGTGACCTAGAAAAATGCCCATAGTACACTTTGAGTAAACAAAGCTCAAAATAAACTCTAGATAAGTATATTTAATAATATTCCAACTTAGGGTATCGAATGTGTATATTGAGTATACACATTATAAATGGGTATCAAATATATAAGCTGAGCAAATAGGAAGGATATACATCAAATAGCTGGTAATAGTTATTAACCCTGACAGGGGAAAAAAATGTATGGGTAGAAAGGATCCTTAGCTTCTTATTTTTTAGAATCCAAACATACATGGAGATATGACTGAATTTTGCTTTATTTCTATTTTTCAGTATGTTTCAAAATATTTAACCTAGAAAAACACTTAGAAACCAGAAACCTCTATCTAAGTAAATATAAAAGAAGTAAATATCTCATCAGCAGATAAAACATCTGCAAAATTTTGAGAGAGCTGCATTTGTTGAAATTAGTTGCGTCAAATCAGACTCTTTTCCTTTGTCATCTCTTGTCATTTGTATCGTTAGTCTAAAAATACTCAGTATGCAGACTTTATTTCTTTATGCATGTTTGAAATGCTGATTTGTTGGAAGGATACATGCATTACTTAACTCTCCTCCTCCATGTTATAATAAGCTTACGTGGTCACTGCAGCAGTCACCTCAAGAAACTCCACTGTTTGGCCTTGTCCATTAAATGGAAATGCTTATCTTCGTTTAAGTGGAGTTATGGAGTACTAGGAGTGGAATATTAAAGTAATCAAAATAAGTGTTTTGACTATGAGTTGTTTTGTTCTGCTTTACAAAAATAAAACATCATGTTTACTGGTCCAAATCCTATTGAAATAGAGTGTCACACAATAGGGTTTTGTTCATATTTTCCCAAGCTACACATCTTATTGCTGAGGCTGCCTGAATTTCTTATCAAACCCAAAACATGAACATTAAAACAACCAAACAAGTCTCTCTAGCCTTATAAGTGTCATAAAGAGTTGTAAATATTAGCAAAAAAAAAGTACATGAAATCTGTTACTTTAGCCAATAGTGCCTGGAATTTCCTGGTATTCCATTTCATCAGAATATCAATTTAACAGGATAGCTGAGCAATGCCTAATTCTTTAGAATTAATATGCATTATAACATCTACACAATTAAGACAATACATAATTCTATATGCAGGTTTTTACATACAAAAATATTTTCTTTTTTTCTCTTTTTTTTATTGGTGCATTGTATTCACACATCTTGATGAGTTTAAGGGTAATAGAAGTATACATGCACACATCGGTCAATTAGCCCTCCCCCAATTCCCACCCCCACTCCCTCCCCCTTCCCTGCTTCTCATGCTCAGCATAGTAGTTGACTTTGATAAATTTTTGTATGTACATCCTGTGCATTAGGGTGTTTCCCTCTTCCCCCTTCCATCTCCCTGAGTTAGGTCACCTTCTTTATTCATCTGAGGCTTTCTCCATCTTTGTCTGGAGTCCCTCCTATGCCCTGTTCTCCCTAGCTTCCCCATACTAGGGAGAGCATCTGACTTTGCACTTTTTGTGACTGACTAATCTCACTTAGCATAATGTTCTCTAATTCCATCCATTTCCCTGAAAATGATGTAATTTTGTTCTTCTTGATGGCTACATAAAATTCCATTGTGTATATACCCCATAGTTTTGTAATCCATTCATCTGTTGATGGACATCTTGGCTGGTTCCATAGTTTGGCAATTGTGAATTGTGCAGCTACAAACATAGATACTCATTCATTAGTCTGGTAGTTTGGTTTCCATTCTTTTGGGTAAATAGCTAGAAGTGATATTGCTAGGTCATAAGGTAGGTTCATTCCCAGTCTTCTGAGGATCCTCCACACTGTTTTCCAAAGTGGTTGCACTAATTTGCAATCCCACCAACATTGTATTAGAATTCCTACTTCTCCACATCCTCGCCAGCACTTGTTATTGTTTGTGTTTTTAATGATTGCCATTCTTATTGGAGTTAGGTGAAATCTCAGGGTAGTTTTGATTTGCATCTCTCTGATTGCTAATGATGTTGAACATTTTTTTCATACATTTATTGGCCATTTGTATTTCTTCTTTTGTGAAGTGCCTATTTAGTTCATTTGCCCATTTTTTGATTGGGTTGTTTTGAAAATATTTTCAAATTAATATGTTTGTCAAATTTCCCTTCTCTTTTTGCCCTTAACTTTTTGAATACTACTACTTATGTAACTTAGAAAATTTTTCTTAATTTTCCTGAGCTTTGGTTTTCATCTGCAAGATGGAAGTAATATTATCACCATAAACATTTAACATGATAATCAGGTGAGTATGTCATTTAAAATAGCTCATAAGTGCCCCATAAATGGTAGTTCCTGTGGTAATTAATAGATATTCAGAATATCAACACTGAAATTAGACGCAGCATTTGTTTATGTGCATGTAGTGAGGTGGTGCCCAATCTCTAAAGAATCTAAAAATCAAATCTGAAATATTAAAAATGAAAATTTCTGGGCCCTACCCACCAAAGGTTCTGATTCATTCAGTCTGAGATTAGATATAGAAATTTTCTTTTTATTTTATTTATTTATTTATTCATTCATTCATTCATTCTCTTGTGGTACTGGGGATTGAACCAGGGGCATTCTGCTTCTGAGCTACACCCCCAGCCCTATTTTATTTTTTGTTTTGAAACAGGGTCTCACTAAGTTGCAGAGAGCCTCACCAAGTTGCGGAGAGCCTCAGCAAGTTGCTGAGACTGGCCGCAAACCTGCGATCCTCCTGTCTCATCCTCCCAAGTACTGGGATTACAGGCGTACATCACCACACCCGACTGAATCTTCATTTTTCATGAGCACCCCAAGCGATTCTAATGAGAAACTGCAATGTTGGGGAAAAGTAGAAGACTATGAAGAAGAGGAATAGAAGATATGTCACTACTCCCTGGAGGCCTTCATTCTTTCCTAACAGTAACTACTTTCTCTGAATATAAGACCAAGAGAACTTGTCTTATATCTACTTATATTTATGTTGTGCCAGCAAAGACAGAAAAAAAAAAGAAAAAGAATTTTTTCCCACTTCATCTCTACTAACTCTGACTACATTCTCCTTCAACTTTAACCATATATTCCTCTATGTCTTAAATGCCCTCAGTGTTCTTTTATGTTTTGTTTCTGAATTACCATTAGTTTTGGTTCCTTCTGACACAGTGTATGATGGGGGAAAGTAGGTGATTGTTGAAGACGGCAACATTCTGAACCATATCCTGACCGTCAGTTCCCCCATGCTGGTCTCTGACTCTAAGTGGCGACAACAGCCATTAGATAGACACTGCTAAAGATGAAGTGCTGACGAGAGAGAGGATTTACATCCCATTACCGATCCCCTGAGCCAGGCCATGAACCTTTAACTGGACATTTTCATGTTGGTTGGTTGCCACTCTCTGAATTCTCTCTAATTTGTCTCTTTTTCAACATGTGGTATCCCAAACTGAAAGCAATTGAAAAATGTTCAGACAAGACTAGTGCCAAGTAGCTTGAAATAATTTTATCTTTCTGGTTTAGGATGTCATGTTTCCATTAACACCACCTGATATCACTTTGAGTGGATTTTTTGAACAAATCATGCTGTTTTGTTGACCTTAATAGCTTTCAAAATATGCTAAGGCATGGAGTAGTATCCTATGGCCCAAATACCAAAGTGGTAGAGAACTTTAAGAGAGATGAAATAAGTTTCTTCAATTATCCCATTAGAGTCATCCCTCTTAACCCTCCTCGAGTAGGCTTTCTGTCCTCCTTCCCCTCATTTCAGCCAGTCAAGTATTAGGGCCCATCTCAACTATATATTGACTAATTTTCACTAGAGTGTGAAAAGCTGAAGTTTTAGTAGATACAGATTCACCTTTACCCCACCTACAACTGCAACTTACTAACTCTTAGGTTTCTACATCTTTAAAGTGATTCTTCAGACTAAAAAAAAAATTTCAAAACCCAAAGGAATGAAGTTACTCTACCTACTATGAGTTCATTTCTTTACTTGGGATTGAGTTCTGAAGTCAGTATGGAATAAAAACTTAAATCTCATCAAACTTACTATTGGAAATCTTAAGGTACCTGATAGGGAGAATTCTAGAGGCATACCCCTAAGATTCCAATCCCCTGGTTTTTCAGTCAAACACTAATTAAAGTACTACTGCGAAGGAATTTTACAGATGCGGTGACAGTGCCAGGTCAGTTGTCTTTAAGAGATGGAGTTTATCTGCATGGGCCTGAGCCAAGCCCTCTAAAAGCACGGCCTTTCCTCAAGCCAGCCGCAGAAGAGGAAGCTGGAGAGAGACAAACACCAGAAGGATTCATTGAGCCATGCTGACTTGAAGATGGAAGGGACCACATGCAAAAACCAGCAACTGGCCTCTACCTGCTGAGAGCAACTCCTGGACAATGGCCAGCAAGGAAACAAGGACATTTGTCCTACAACTGCAAGAAGCCAAATTCTGTCAACAGCCTGAATGAGCCTGGAAGGGGACTCACCCCTAGAGTATCCAAATAAGAGCCCAGCCAGGCCAACACCTTGATTTCAGTCTTGGGGGACTCGAAGCAGAGAACCCAGTCCAGACTTCTGACCTAAAGAACTAATAAGTGTTATGTAAGCTGCCAAGTTTATAGTAATTTGCTAAACAGAAAGAGAAAATTAATGCATGCCACACTAGAAATTCTCTGGATCCATACTGGTCAATACTAGCGACATGAAACTATTTAATTTAAATTAATTTAATTAAATTCTTCTATCACACTAGCCAAGTTTTGAGTGGTTGATAGCCACATGTGGTTCCTGGCTACCATGCTGGATGCTACAGACTATACAGCTTTCCCATCATGGTGAGAAGTTTTATTGCACTGCTCTAGAAAATTGAAAAGAACCGGTTTTCCTGCAGCTTTGGCCCAAATGACTATTTCTCTGGTTGAGCAGCAAATGATATCATATTGGACTTATCAGCCATACGGTAAGGAGAATATGTACCTTTAATATTGTAATCACAACCTGGAGAGATGCTCACATTGAGAGAAGCAAAAGGGAACTAAGGCTGATTAAGGGAAAGAGCTCTCTGCCTTCCATTTCCTGCTCACTCCCAGGTGCATTATCAAAGCCTGGAATGATGGGTAGAATCAAGGTCATTATTCCTACCCTCTCTCTCTCTCAGCTCCCATGGTTGGACTTGTTTTAACTAAATGTATATATGATATGATTCCACATGTTCTTCCCATCCCCTCTTTGCAGGATGATACTGATCACGTGTTTGTGCCTGCTAGGAGGAGAAAACAAACTGGTACTATCACTGGAGTCTGACCAGCTTGGCAGGAGGATACTCTGGTCATCTAAAACCAAACCAGGAACTATGACCCTGGCTAACGGTGCAGAGATAAAGTAGAGGCCCAGACCAGGGAAGAGCACCCAGGTTTTAAAGTAGTAGCACTAGATATCAACAACAGCATAGATATTCCTTTCTTGAGAGGTGATAAAATTTAGACCAATGTTATATCAGGCACTTTTGCTGTTTGCACATATCTCATGAACCTCAAAAGCAAATCTCATTTTAAGTCTTATTGTTGGAAGTCACCCATGCATATCTTGTCTCCATGATTACTAACAATTAAGATTTTTAAATTTTGCAACAGATTTTCTCATTACACAGGGGTGTGCTTAGTAATGTCCATAAGGCCACACAGTCAAATGCCAAAATTCCCTACTAAAAACCTGGAAACCATATTTTTGTTTGAGCCCTGGCATAAAAGGAAAATACAGGAATTATATAAAAGGTTCAAATCTGGACTCAAGTCATTCCAGGGATATAGGGGAAGAACCAGACACCAGGGCCTTGGAAATATGAGGAAAATAGGGAAACTATGCACAAAAGACCCAAAGGGCCCAACACCTGCATATGGTGCCAGGCATTATAATAAACAAGCATTAGCAGTCAGTTCAGGATTAGCCTAGAGCTCCATGGGAGTAGCCTAGAGGTCCGTGGGTCTCAGTTCAGACTTACTGAGGTAAATATGGGAGAGCAGAAAATTTCCAGACCATTCCTCCTGCAAAGAGTGAAGAGGGTTTCCTATCTCCCACCAGATCCAACACCCACTGGCCCATGACCTAAGCCAGGAGGTATAGACATCATCACAGACAGCCAAGATGGGAACAAACTACAGGCATGGGTAATGCTGTGTTTGGATCATTCGTGTCCCTCCAAAATTCATATCGAAACCTAACTTCCATTGTGGTGGTATTAAAAGGTGAGGCCTTTGGGGAAGCGAATAAGTCATGAACACTCCACCCTTGTGAATGGGATGAATGCCTTTATAAAAGCGGCTTCAAAAAGCTGCCTGGCCTTTCTCTCCTCAGCTATGTGAGGACCCAGCCTTCATCCCCTCTGGGGACACAACAAGGCACCATCTTGGAAGCAGAGAGTGAGCCCTTCCCAAACACCGAATCTTCCAATGCCTTAGTCTTGGGCTTTCTAGCTTCCAGAATTCTGAGAAATAAATTTCTATTATTTATAAATTACCCAATCTCAGGTGTTTGGTTAGAGCAGTACAAATGGACTTAGAAAGGTAGGGACAGGAGAGAAGATGCCACCCACTGCCCTTTATTCCTGATTTTTATCCTCAGCATCTGGAAAGGTTGCCCACCCAGAAAAGTTTTGTCAATGATATCCTCCCCTTTCCTCTGTTACTTCTAGCTGTTTCTGCTTCTCTCCCCTGGCCCGGGCACTTACCCTGGGTCTTATTCTTAGTTCACAGTCAAATAAGCCTACCTCAGAACCTTACAACTCTTTTAAACCAAATCCCTTGTCTGTCTGTGTGTGTGTATATGGTTCTAGGACCACCCATGAATAACAAATTCTAGACATGCTCAAGTCTCCTTTATTAAAATGGTATAATGTTTGCATATAACCTACACACAGGCTCCCATATATTTTAAAATATCTCTAGATTACTTTTAATATTACCTAATACAATGTAAGTGCTATGTAAATAGTTGTTATATTATTTAAGGAATAATGACAAGGAAAAAAGTCTGTGCATGTTCAGTACACATGCAACTCTTTTTTTCCCAAATATTTTCAATATGCGTTTGGTTGAGTGTATGGATGTGGAACAGACTATATGAATACAAAATCCTGAAACTTCATGTACCTTTCCTCAACCCACACACTTATTGGCAGGATTAGTTGCAAAACCTAAGCATCCTGGCTCTCCTGACTCCCAAGCTGGTGGTCTGGTCGCATGGTCTTCCTGAGTTGTTCTAAGCTTTCTAATGAATTTTCAAGGGTGCTTCACCCTAACAGGTTGGTAGAACAGGCATTTATCACTGGATGAAAATTGATCTTCAGATAGTAAGTTGCTTGAGCATATTCTGTCTCTGCGATTACTAACAATTAAGATTAGCTGAAGCCGGGCGTGGTAGCGCACGCTTGTAATCCCAGTACTTGGGAGGCTGAGACCAGAGGATCCGGGTTTGTGGCCAGCCTCAGCTAAGCTACTTAGTGAGGCCCTCTGCAACTTAGTGAGACTCTGTTTCAAATAAAGAATAAAAAATAGGGCTGGGGGTGTAGCTCAGAGGTAGAATGCCCCTGGGTTCAATCCCCCGTACCACCAAAAAAAAAAAAAAGATTAGTTGAAATAAAGTTACCTCCATGTCATACACTGGGCCTTGAAGTGAATTCAGTGAAATATATGTATTTTCCAAACTGTATTCTGAGGAAAACCATCATCCTTTGGTAGTTTAGTAAATATTCCATGAAAGAAATGTTCCATTTTTAGATGTGTTTGACAGTTGGATTGGAAAAATATTTTTGATATAGAATTTATCAGAGACATCAATATGTGAATGTAATAAATCTACAAGAAGGTTGGTTATAAGGTATGTGAAATATTTTTTCCAGTGTAACAATTTTCAGCATCTTAAAGGCATGACTATTCCACAGAACATAATTTGGGAAACAGAATCATAGTGTTTAGAAACATCAAACACATAATGTGTATTTATAATGTATAAGAGAGTGCTCTATAAATTGGTCTCTGAATCAGGGCCTCCAACCACCTTCTCATTTATTTCAGAAATCCCCTGTCATCTTTTCAGCTAGTTAGCCAGATAGCTTTCCGTTTTAAGTATTTGCTTCTTCCCTCCTTCCTGTGCCCATCTCCCCTTTCCCGCATGCCCAACAACGAGCGCCTCCAGATCCTCACAGTAGCCTCCTCTGCACTCCTTTGCACACTGCTCTTCCTTCTCTCCTTTCTCAGTTGCCACCTGTTCCTCCGGTCAGCCCCATTCACCACCTTCTCCTAACTCTTAATTTGCATTGGGTACCTATCATGTATGTCCACTGCATGCATAAGCCAGACGTCTAGTTTACTGAGATGTCTCTTATTATCTCAACCATATCTCCCTTTCTTTCTTTTTTTCTTTTGCTTCCTTTTATTTATTACATTTATTGGTGCATTGTAGTTATACATTTTGAAACAGGGTCTCACTAAGTTGCGGAGGGCACCACTAAGTAGCTGAGGCTGGCCGCAAACCCAGATCCTCCGGTCTCAGCCTCCCAAGTACTGGGATTACAAGCGTGCGCCACCACGCCCGGCTCCCATATCTCTCTTTCTAATGTTTAAATTTTAGCATATCAAGAATTATGATTAATTTCATAAAGGCATTAACTTGTAGTATCAATGTCACAAAACCAAAATCTTCCACTCTTTATTTCTACAGTTATAGTTCAGTTCCTTCATCTTGGAAATAGACTAGTCCTATTGCCACTTGTGTAGACATGGGGAAATGTACCCCTTTTACCTTATCTACTTTAACTTTTCATTCATTTATCATCCATTCATTTGTTATTTAACAGATTTTTATACTGGATTTCTGTATGCCATTCAGGGCCAATTTGTCAGGTATTGGGGGTATCTACATTAATATGACATAGTACTTCTTCATGAGGAGCACATACTCTAGTCATGAGAGAAACAGGCATTGTGAGTGCTGTAGAAAGTACGGAAAGAACCTCACAGCAAGACCTAAGAACATTATGAAATTGAAGAACCATCGCAGGGAATGCAGGCATAAGAGGGATGCAGATTACCAGTTCAGCATATAGAGGACATTATATTAGTGACTAAAAGCTGATTAGAGCAGAAAATTTGATGTTGAGTGTTGATGCCACTGGCTTAGAAAGCCCACATCTGAGCTCGGTTTCTTTATTCCTGTAACAGTGACTTGTTTTAGAGCAGCAAGGAAGGAAATGGTCTCATATTGTGTGATAAAATCTTATTTAGGCCGGGCGTGGTGGTGCACGCTTGTAATCCCAGTACTTTGGGAGGCGGAGACCGGAGGATCCTGGTTCGCGGCCAGCCTCAGCACTCGCTCTCTCTCTCTTTCTCCCTGTCTCTCTCTCTCTCTACTTAGTGAGGCCCTCCACAACTTCGTGAGACCCTGTTTCAAAATAAAGTATAAAAAATAGGGCCGGGGGTATAGTGCGGAGGTAGAATGCCCCAGGTTCAATCCCCAGTATCGCAAAAAAAAAAAAAAATCTTATTTAGCATTGTTTGGTCAGGTATAGGGAAATATAAGGCCTTTATAAAGATGTTTTACTCATTTTTCCTTTTTTATTTTTTTCGTCCTGGGTCTTAAAGCAAACTTTTACAAATTCAGTCTGCACAGAAGACACACTTGAGGTGTCCTCAACACAGAAAACCCTTTCCATGGTCTGAAAAACAGACCAGTGCATAGTGCTGTGTGTAGGAATTTCCCAAGCGGAGAAAGGAAAGAAGTGTAACCCACCTGCAGGCACGAGAACATGACAGTTTCAGCAAGTTTGGGAAGTGTTGAGTTCACCAGGAAGCCTCTGAGTCATGGAGAGAGATGAAGCCAGATGGCAGGTAAGAGCCAGAGCATGAAAGAGCTTGGGCATGAGCTTAGGAACTTGCAGTCACCCCCTCCCCCAGAGAAGGATTAAAGCCAGAGGCTTATGTGGTAAAATTTGCATTTTAAGAAGTAAATCTGGTGGTATTTTAGAAGATGGGCTGAACTCAGAATAGCCAGGTGGCAGGAAGACAGGCTAAGAAGCTGTTCCAAGAGTCTTGGGAAGGGGTGGAGTTGAAGAGAGGAAAGTCTAAGATAATTAGAATCGAAGACAACAGAGGCAGCTCATGGAACTATTTCTAAGGTGGCATACTGGAGCCAGCCTGACGCAGCTTGCAAAGGTTGGTTATTATATATTTGAAAATTTGTGAGTTGGTTGTTAAACCATTGGTAGCTTGGAATCAGCATTGGAAATTGGCCACAGAAACTAGCAAACACTATAAATCAGAGCGCCGGTTTATACCCTAGATGGACTTGACAGGACTTGGTGACTAGATACAGAAAGCAAGCAGGGAAGATCAGGTGCGATGGGTCCTGAAATTTTTATAACTTGAGGGATCCTCCTTAAGAAAAAGAATATAGAATTATAAATTCAAAATTAGGTATAAATAAGAGCAAGAGTATTCCTGGAAGCCAGAAATAAATAGACACGGAAGTGACTTCAAACCACATAAAAATATTCCACTAAACCCAAACTAAACGTGTCCCCAACTCAGCTTCCCCTTAACCAGACACTAAAAGCGCCCACAACCACTCCAACACCACATCACATGATGGGAAGTGTGTCAGAGGAGAAGGCCCTGTGGAAAGAAACACCAGTCTCTGCGGTCAAAATATCTTACTTATGCACATTTTATGAAAACATATAACCATGTGAACCCCTTGCTGGGGCAACTCTCAGAACCTGGGCAGAGCCACGCAAACCTACAGATTTGAAGCTTGATTCCCTCAGCTTCCTGGGGGTTTAGCCTCTGAGGGTGAGAGAGGCATCCACGTTAACAGCCAGGCCCAGGAGACTGGGGGATGGATCACTGGTTTACTTACTTCTGCCCTATCTAGTTCCAAAACAGATCCAAAATGGCCAGGTGAATGGTCTCATCATAGACGGCGCGGGAAAGCACCAAGTGTGGCTGTGAGGTCACGGAGCTCCCTCGCTTGCTCATGGGAGAAGCAAGCAATGTTCAGATATCACTGAAAACTTGTGGGCCCCAACACCCCGGGACCATTCTCAAAAGTACTTGGGCTTCTTCTTTCCATGGGCCCCGTGAGAGCCGCCTCGTCTCTGACCAGCTGTGAGGCTGCTGGAGGAAGTCACCGTGTGGAAAGGTGAAATGTGGCTGGCACAAGCCAGAATAATCCATTCCAGACACATGTGTAATGCAGGGAAAACAGGTGCAAACAATTGAACCAGCTGTCAGCAAGTTATGGGGATCGCTTTTGATATCTTAATCGTTGGTTGATCCGTGCGCCACATTGGCAGCATCACTTCGTAGCTGACTGCACATCTGTAAACCTTTTCAAGCCTCTTCTGATGTCCATGTGACTCTGTGAAAGGCTGACATCACAACTTAAATTGGGCATGATTGCTGCCGTTTCCGTTTTCCTGCCACAGAAACTGAGAGTTGACAAATGCCAATAATTGCTAATTTTTCACTACTGGTTGTCATGTGCCAAGCAAGGCAAGAACAGAGAGAGATCCCTCTGTCCCTGTGAGCATCTTGTTGTTGGTTTGATGGAGTGCATACAATTTCTCTGTCAGGTAAAGAAGCTATTTCCCCATGAGCTAGTTGAGAGAGTTGTTTTATTTCCAAAATTAACTTCCTTATTTTTATTTTTTAAATATACTTTTACTGGTGCATTGTAATTATATACATCATGATGAAGTTCAGAGTGATAGGAACATACATGCATATAGTACTTAGTGTGCTTTACTCTGGATCCCATCCTCTCCCCCCTCCTCCCTTTACACCATACATATTATTGAGGTTGGTATTAATAATTCCATATATGTACATAAGTTTTTTGATGTATTTATCTCAGCCTCCTTGTTCCAGTCAACATTCTCACTACTGTAATCCAAAATAACTGACCACACAACTTAGAGGAAGGAAGATTTATTTTCTCACAAATTTAGAGATTTCAGGGTTCAATCCATGTCAAGTCTGAGATACAGAGCTCAGGGCATGGTGGGGGGTGGAGGGAATCAGAGACAGAGAGAGAAAAGGGCTCTGCTCTCACATCATGGAGGCAGGAATCAAGACAGCAACCAAGAAAGGGAATTCAAAGACAAAAGCACAGTCCCTAAGGCTACACCCCCAGGGACACACCTTCTCCAGCCACACCCCACCTGCCTAGGTTACCACCCAGTAAATCTATTACAATGGGTTTATCTACTGATTAAAATACAACCCTAACACTTATCTTTTCAACAGCAATAATACCCCTACAAGGGGTGGGAAAAGACAGAGTGGATGGATATATACATTGATAAAATTCCTTCATTCTTCTTTCCATTCGAGGAGAATGTCACCACTATAATTAGCACAATAGTTAATCATCCCCAAGCAGTGGTTTGGAAATCAATGGCATTATCTTCAGTGACCAACTATCTAAGATATCTGGGATGATAATTGCCTCTAGAGCTCAACAAACTATGGTAAATGCACAAAGCAGCAAAGGGAAAATTTGAATGGTCCTTCTAAAGGTTTATCCCATCAGTTCTGCTAAAAGCACTAAGGTTCTGTGGAATTGCTGGCACAGGGAAGAATTGCTGGAACTTCTGTTTTGGTTCTGAGTCCTTGGCAAGCAGAAAGTAAGAAGCAGATCCCTCGCGTATGTGGAGGGCAGAGGAGGTGAGTTCCCAGCTGTACTCTTGTTTCCATAACATTTTTATCCACCGCTTCTAAACCATAGCTTCTCTACACTGTACTGCCTGATTCTCCTTCTTATTTCCTCACCCCCTCCTCCTCAAGACCATTAGTTATAAAGTTATGCCTTCATTTTCTAGATATTATTGTGTATTTTCAATAAATATTATTCACAGTACAATTTCACTTCAATTCTTCTGGTGCCAAATGATATTAAAGTTCCTAATCCCTGGAGATTTGCAGGGAGGATATTGTTTGTATATATTTGGGGGCTTTGTTTGTTGAGTGGGTATTGCTGCCACAAAATGTGAAATTAGCAAAAATTAGACTCAGCACATCTCTTCTAGAAGACTGCCAGACTCGACTTTGCACTTTGGTATAATATTAAGGTTGTCTGATTTAAAATTAAATAGCCCATTACCTTTTGGTTCTTCCTCAAAAAATAAAAATAAAAAAACTTATAAAAATGAACTCAAATGAAAGTACTGTGAGAGAAATTTAAATAACAAAATAAAAGAAGATAAGTCTTCTTGTAAAGAGAAAAGAAATGTTTGATACTGACTCATTTATGCAAAGACAGAAAAAAGGAAAAGTTTGTGATACTAGAGAGCTGGGCCATCCCACAAGTCTGGCGGTTTCAATTCAACTCTAACACTGATTCCGTTAGTGTTTGCTACCCAAACAGCAGGCAAGTAGAGTGGGAACACATAGCCAAGATCAAAGGCACCAAGGAGTAGAGGCAGCTCTCCCCCACTCTTCATCAGGGAGGGGCCCTGAAGGTGAGGCATTTCGGGAACCTACACAGAACACTGCGTTCTTCAGGCTGGAGGACACCAGGATGGCAGTCACCTTGCCTTTAGCTTGGGTGGCTAGCAAGGAGCCATCCCAGCACTGAAGGAATTTTTGGCCGCTCCTATTACATCTTTCCATTTCCACACTGCAACAGTAGGCCTACAGATTTCTGCCTACAACCCACCACAATTAGGTCTTGGATTTATTAAATATGTGATTTTTTTCTTGATGATTGGATTTATGGGATGATGAATTGGTATGGGATGAAATGCTGTGTGCAGCTCACAATAAACCACTATTTTTTTTTTTTGGCCATAAGAGAACTCTAAAAGGTGATAGGTGGTTTATCAGTTTATCTCATACCGTGGCTTCACGGGTTTGGATATTTATGTCAATTCATCAACGTCATTTAAACAGTGCTCCTTGGTGAACATCCAGGTTTGTGGAATTTTTAATTGAAGAAAAGAAAAGAATCATCTTATAAAGAATTACTTATGTCCATAGATGAAGTTATCATCAGTCTCACTGATATGTATGGGAGGGGTGGGCAGCAGATGGGACCTGAAGTCCTGTGTGTATGTATGTCTATATCACCTATGATGTATAATTACAATATACCAATAAAAGTATTTTTTAAAAAAGAATTACTTGTCATTGAAACCTAAGTGGCTTTTTAACGAAAATATACATAGGATCTATAGAGGGGCAGCGTTGGTTTTGTTCACGTATGCAGCACAGAAAACGATGATGCCATGTATGCTCTCTGATTAGAGTCAGAGGATTCCTTAGCAAAGTTCTCATGATGTCCATGATGACAGACAGGTGTGCCCCACAAAAGGGTAGAAAATCCATCTAATAAATGCGCATACAGACATATTGAAAACAAATATAAAGGACATTATGTAACACTAAGGAAATCTAAATGAACTGTGGACTTGAGCTAATTTTAAAATATATAAGAATCTTTTCATATAAGTTATTATTATTAATGTAACACAGAAAAGTACCTACTTTACTTTATTGGGTTCTTTGATTGCTAACATTTAAAATTATATTGGTCATGTTAACATTTTTAGAATTTTAATTTGGAGGATGTTGTGTATTTTAGTAGACAGTCAGATCTGAGTGAAAATGCAGGCTGTTGCTATTCAGTTTGTTACCTGGGGCAGGCACCCATTTCAGCAGCTATAAAACAGGATGATGATACCGGTGACTGTTGTGAAGACAGTGAGGATGTATGTAAAGCAACCAGCCAGTGCCTGATTCACAGAAGAGACAACAACTGAAGGCTCAAGAGGGCTGCAGGAAACAGTTATTTCACTTAACTCTAGTGATGCTGAAATGCTTTTTCTTGTGGTTTTTTCCCCCTTGCTTAATTTCAAAATAATGGAAACAATTACTTGAAAATGTAGACAAGTTACTAGGAAAACCTCACAGTCCTGTCCTAATAATGATAGGTGAGCGCAAAACTTTCTCTTAAGTGTCTACCTCTTAGACAGTCTTATTTCCAGACTGTTTTCACTTGAAAACTGGTGAACTCATTTAATTCCACATCATTATTTGGGGTGCTTTACCAAAAAAAAGATGTCATATTTCATATCTACTCTCCAAGAAAAATCTGTCAATCCAAAAATACCTGTGATATATATATTTTCCTTTTCATGGATAAAGAAACTGAGGCTCATGGGAATTAAGGAACTTGCTCCAAGTAAGATAGATTATAAACAGTAGAACTGAGATATAAATGTCTGACTCAAATCCTTGTCAGTGTACCAACCATGCTACCACTGCAAAGAGACCATGATCTGTTTGGGACGCCAACCCTTCAAAACCTCTTATTTTATTTTTACCCAAGGACCATATGTAAGACCAATGTTGTTCCCTTTATGGGAGCTCTGTAAGACCTCTTGGCTCAGCCCTAAGGCTGAGTTTGCTCCCCAGTCACACTGTTTGATACTCTGGTCTAGAAACTAGATATTGCCTATGCCTTAATCCCCAACTTGCCACACAGGATTTAATAGCGAGATTCCCAAAGTCAATGATACCACACGGGGGTGTTTGGGGGGATGCTAGACTAATCCAGAGGAGCAGTAGTAGCCTTGGGTGCAATTGGGGGACATTAAATAAAAATGAGGAGGTGGCAGAAGCTTAAGAGTATGCTGAGTAATTTTTTTCTGAAAGTAAGCCAGTAAGTTTGAAAACCTATGACCCTCTGTAAATAAAGACTATTTCCTCCAAGTCTTTTCAAGGGTGGATGGCGCAGTCCTGGAGTTCTGACCAGCAGAGTCCAGGAAAGACGACACACAGACACTTCAGTACAGATGGTGCAGCTTCCTCTTTATTATCCTCTCTCAGCTTCCTCTCTCTCCGCTTCCTTCTCTCTCAGCTTCCTTCTTCTCTTAACATCGGCATCCCACTTATATTATGTACGAGCAACCCCTCCCCAATCACGCCAGAAGCAATCCTCCAATCACACCTCTCTCACGCCACATACACGCAGGCCAGGCCTCCTCTCATAGGCTCTCCAGCAGCAAGCACGCAATGAGCATGCACCAAACGCGTGCGCTTCTCGACTGCGCATGTGCTAGGTCTGGTAAACAAGCGCGGGTCACGAGACTTGGCAGCCAGCCACGGCGCCATCTTGGCTGGCTCGACCGAGCCCAGCTTCCCACAGGTGGAAGCTCTCCTTCTGAAGTACAGTCTCTCACCCACGTTCCCCTCCTACATTCTACCTGCCACCGGCACCCACCTTTGTTGATGTCCTGCACTGGTCTCCTCAGTCTCTGGACACTTCATCTCATGTCCCTGGTCACTCCTGTGCAATCAGCATATCTGTTTGGTGAGGACAAACCATGACTAAATCCAATGTAAAGTGCCCAAAGATAAAATGTCACACAGGTTATCAGCTACACAAAAGATTCTGAAGCAGGAGAACTTTTCCACTGTATCTCAAAGCTCACCACACAGATAACTGCTGGCCCTACCTGCATTTAAGGCAAGATGTCCATATAGTGCTTTATACCATCCTTACACTACAATTAATAACTAACATTCATGATGTGCTTACTATCTATCTGGCTTGTTCTAGGCATGTTACATGGATTATCTTGTCTAATCCTCATAATGACCCTTCGAGTCAATACCAGTATTATTCCCACAGGGGTAAGAAAATGAGAAAAGAAATTTGCAGAGGTATATAACTTATTCAACATCATACCATTTAGTAATCGGTAAAACTGATATTTGAACACAGGTGATCTGGTTTAAAGCCCACACATTTAATTGCTATACTTCTAAAGATTACAACAATCTTTATTTACAACATGTCAGTATTTATTTATTTATTTGTTTGTTTGTTTATTCATTGTACAGAAGGTTGAACCGAGGGGCATTCTACCTCCGAGATATACCCCAATCCTATTTTATTTTTTATTTTCGAAACACTATCTCACTAAATTGCTGAGGGACCCTCACTAAATTGCTGAGGCTTGCCTCAAACCTGTGATCCTCCTGTCTCAGCCTCCCAAGTTCTAGGAGTACAGGCTTGTGCCACCATATTTGGCTACAAGATGCCAGCATTTTGAGAGTTGGATGAACTTATCCATGTTATTCATTAATTCTTTGGATAAATATTTATAAAACCAGGAACTATATTATTCTAGGAGCAGGACACAGACATTGAAGAAGATAAAGGACATAACCTTTGGAAGCTTATCTTCTACTAGAGTGAGATAGCTAATAAGCAAATAATCAATGAGGTAATTTCAAATAATAAAAAGTGGTATAAGAAAAATATTATAAAGACCGGGCATGGTGGTACATGCTTGTAATCCCAGTACTTGGGAGGTTGAGACAGGAGGATCACAGGTTCATGGCCATTCCTCAGCTATTTAGTGAGGCCCTCTGCAACTTAGTGAGGCCCTGTTTCAAAATAAAGAATAAAAAATAGGGATGGGGTATAACTCGGAGGTGAATGTCCCTGGGTTCAATTCCCAGTACCACAAGAAAAATATATATATATATATATGTATATATATATATACATATAGACAGGAAACTAAGCCAGGGATGGTGGCACATGCCTATAATCCCAGTACTTGGGAGGCTGAAATAGGAGGATCACAGGTTCAAGGCCAGCTTCAGCAAATTAGTGAGGCTCTCAGCAACTTACTAAGACCCTATTTCAAAAATAAAAATGTCTGGGGGTGTAGCTCAGAAGTAGAATGCCCCTGGGTTCAATCCCCAGTACAAAAATAAATAAATAAATAAATAAATAAATAAATAAATAAATACTATTTGGTGGAGGATGATCAGGGGAGATCTTTTTTAAAAAGGTGTTATTTTAACTGAAAAGTAAGACTAACCAGCCAATGATATGGTAAAGTATTCTAGTTGAATCCACCAGCATTCTTGCAGCTATAATCTAAAAGATTGACCACATAACTTAGAGGAAAGAAGATTTATTTTCTTACAGTTTCGGGTTCAGTCCATGTGAAGCCAGGGACTGCGGATCTCAGGACATGGCAACAGGAAACGAAGAGAGGGAGAGCACATGGGCTGTGCTCACATCATGGAGGCCGGAAGCAAGACAGCGAGCTGGGGGAGGAGGAACCATATATATAATCTCCAAGGCCACACCCCAGGGAGCACCTCCTCCAGCCACACCCTATCAGCCTACCGGGTACCACCCAGGTAAATCCATTGCAATGGATTTATCCACTTCTAGGATTACAACCCTCATGAGTTCTTTAGGGGGCATTTTATATCTAACTATAACACTAGTTAAAAATGGTGAGGAGAAAGCACTGAGGCAGGAACATGTGCAGTCAAGGGACAGATACCATGAGTGAAGGGAGGCGTAATTGAAGGCGATGCCCAGACAGCTCAGGCCAAGCCCGTGGGCCTCAGCAGTGGCTCTTAAGAGCTGACACCTGCTTCCTGCAGGGCAGTCACTCCCCACAGCTGAGGAGCAAGTCCTGCCTAAAAAGGTGGCCTCAGCGGCATATCCATCACAGGGCTACTTTATGTTTTGTGTATGACAGGTTTTCCTGGAGAGTCCCACTTACAGACATTTGGTGACATTATACAAACTATGTAACAGACAAATGTCCTTGTTATTAGTTCAGAAAGTGTGTTTGTGGTACGTTTGCTTGAAAAGTGGAAAGAAAGCCAACTTAATTTCTATTTGTCTTTCTGTTATGGATTGCCCTACAGAAGATCTGTGCAAAATTCTTCCCTTTTGAATTCTGTAGATATAAATTTCTAGTGCTGCCATTGCTAAAGTGGATTAGAGAAACATAACTAGGAGGTCATTAATTAACCTTAATGGTCCAGCTCAGAGAATAAAGATATAGAAAGAACATCACTCCAACACTTAGTACAAGGAAAAAATCTAGATAAATTGAAAATTAATTATTTCTCTTGGATGTATTAGAGAACTAAGGTCACAGGGAAAACTACTAACCCCAAATTGAGAGAGAGTGATTAAAATATACAGGGAGGAATAGGACCTGAATATTTGCTTAGCTGCAGTAAATGTCACCAAATATCATATAAGCCAGTGTATCAGTTAGCTTTAGCTGCCATAACAAAATACCATAGATGGAGTGGCTTAAAAAACAGAAACTAATCTTCCCACTGTTCTGGAGGCTGGAAGTCCAAGTTCAGGTGTCAGCATGGCCGGATTCTGGTTAAGGACGCTCTTTGTGGCTTATAAGTAGCTTCATTTTCTCTGTCTCTATCACAAGGCAGAAACGGAGCAAGCTCTCTGGTGTCACTTTTTAGAAAAACACCAATCAATCCCATCATGGAGGACCCATCCTCATGACTTCTTCCAAACCTACTGTCTTCCAAAGGTCCCAATCCAAATACCATCACATTAGACTCTGGTTCTTAAAACCATGAATTCGGAGGGGGCACAATTCAGTCCATAGCAGCCAGTAAGAATATTAAGCTAAAAATTAACAAATTCCTGAAGGCTGAGTATGGGCTAGAAATGAGTGGAAAACCCCTGAGGAAACAGACCTAGGAAGGATTTGCACCTTCAGGCCTGTGTTTCTGCCCTAAATACTGCCAAGTACTTACACAGAAAATCAGGAAGATCTTGGGAAATATTTCTCCACAGTGATCTCTGGAGGAGGGGAACAACAGTCACTGCCCAAACTCTACCCAGACCCATCTCTCTGATTACCTTATGGAACAAAAATCTTAAACTTTAAAGAAAAGTGCATTAAAACAGTATCCTGAGAGCAAGAAACCCACTGCAGCTGAGGGCTGAGCTACACCCCTGGAGTGGGGAAAAGATTCGGTTCTGTATTTAATGTATAGAAGGGGCAAAACATTTGTGAAGGTCATACCCCTGAGACCTAGGTTCCCAGCACCTGCCTGAGACTCCCGCTTAATCAAAACATTAGAGAAATCCCTGCCATGTCTCCTCCTACTGCTATAGTAACAAATATCAAGTGAAAGTAACAATGGAATACAGGTGGAAAGGCTTCAAGAGACAGACTCTGTGGGGAACAGCACAAGGGAAGACAGGAAGCCAAGAAAAGAGACCAATACAACCTTGTATCAAACCTGAACACTTTAATAAAACAAAAATTAGAACCAATCTCTTTCATGAACATAGACACCAAATTCCTAAGTATATATAAATGATGTAGCTGGGCGTGGTGGTACACACTTGTAATCCCAGTACTTGGGAGGCTGAGACAGGAGGATCGCAGGTTTGTGGCCAGCCTCAGCTACTTAGTGAGGCCCTCTGCAACTTAGTGAGGCCTTGTTTCAAAATAGAAAATAAAATGGGGCTGGAGGTGAAGCTCGGAGGTAGAATGCTCCTGGGTTGAATCCCCAGTACCATAAAAAAAAGAAGAGAGAATAGTGATGACTAGAGGCTAGGAAGAGTAGGGAGGAGGAGGGATAGAGAAAAGTTGGATAATGGGTACCAAAATACAGTTAGATAGGAGCAATAAATTCTAGTGCTCTGTAGTATAATAGGGTGATTATAGTTTATAACTTATTATATATTTTATGAAGAACTAGAAGAGAGGAGTTCAGACTCTAAACACAAAAAAATGATAAGGAGATGGAAATGATAATTATTCCAATTTGATTATTACACACTGTACATGTAGATTATCACATTGTATTCCATAACCATGTACAATTATTATGTGTACCAATTAAAAAATTTAAAATTAAAAAATATATCCTCATGACCTCAAGGTAGAAAATTGGGGTTTAGGGTCTTTTAAATTTTTATTGGTACATTGTAATCATACATCATAATGAAGTTGGGAGTGATTGAGACATACATGCACACATCGCTTTGTGAGCCTCCCCCTCAGATCCCACTCCACTCCCTCCCTTTCCCTGTACACAATATTGAGATTGTCAATGATAATTTTGTATATGTACATATGCCAATTAAAGTATTTCCTTCATCGAGTCCCCCCCACCTGCCTCCCTCCTTTAGGTCCCCTCCGTCCCTCCACTGGAGTTTCTTCTCCTTTATCTGGAGTCCCTTTTGTATCCTAATCTCTCTCTAGATTCCACATATGAAGGAAAGCATATGACTCTTCGTTTTTTGTAACTGGGTAACCTCACATAGCATAATATTCTCTAGTTCCATCCATTTTCCTGAAAATTCTTTATTTATTTTCCTGCAAGTTCTTTATTGCTGAGTAGAACTCCACTGTATGTATATCCCATAATTTCATAATCCATTCATCTGTTGATGGACACCTAGGCTTATTACATTATTTGGCTATTTGAACTGTGCTGCTATAAATATAGATATACATGTATCACTATAATATTCTGCCTTCAATTTCTTTGGAAATATACCCAGGAGTGGTATAGCTGGATCATATGGTAGTTCTATTCCATTCTTCTGAGGAACCTCCACATTGATCTCCAAAATGGCTGCACTAATTTGCAATCCCACCAACAGTGTGTAAGAGTTCCTATTTACCCACATCCTCACCAGCATTTATTATTGTTTGTATTCTTGATGATTGCCATTTTAATTGGGGTCAGGTGGAATCTCAGTATAGTTTTGATTTGCATCTCTCTGATTGCCAATGATGTTGAACATTTTTTCATATATTTATTGACCATTTGTATTTCTTCTTTTGTGAAGTGTCTATTCATTTCAACTGCCCAAATACATATCTTCATGACCTCAAAGTAGAAAATTATTTTTTAAATTGGTTACAAAATCAGTAGCCATAGCCGGGCATGGTGGTGCACTCTTGTAATCCCAGTACTTGGGAGGCGGAGTCGGGAGGATCCGGGTTCGTGACCAGCCTCAGCTACTTAGTGAGGCCCTCCCCAACTTAGTGAGACCCTGTTTCAAAATAAAGAATAAAAAATCAGGCTGGGGGTGGAGCTCGGAGGTAGAATGCTCCTGGGTTTAACCCCAGTACCACAGAAAAAAACACAAAAAACAATCAGTAGCCATATTCTTCAGTGTATATACACTCCTTTTGAGACAGGGATAGAAAGAGAAGGTGAGCCGGAAAGAGGATTTCTAAATATATGGGTATTGAAAGATATAGAAAGTTCTTAATCAGCCGGGCGTGGTGGTGCACGCTTGTAATCCCAGTACTTGGGAGGCTGAGACCGGAGGATCCAGGTTCGCTGCCAGCCTCAGCTACTTAGTGAGGCCCTCCGCAACTTCGTGAGACCCGGTTTCAAAATAAAGGATAAAAAATAGGGCCAGGGGTGTAGCTCGGAGGTAGAACCCCCCTGGGTTCAATCCCTGGTACCACACACACAAAAAATTCTTAATCATAGCAGTGTATATGGTTTGTAATCCAGATTGTCATAAAGCCATGTCCAAGTTTTGAAAAGGCAATGCAAAAGAGCAAATGAGATCACTTCTATGATTATTAACTATTGTTAACTGCACAGACTTTTATACAGTGCAGTATAATAATAAAACCTTGACCAAAGATTTAAGATTTCTGATTCCTTGAGAAAGTATCTATTAATCCATTCAGATTGAGCAGAAACGAAGCAGTTCCTGGAATTTCAAAGAGAATGCTTATAGGCTTCCAGCAGGCATAACATAGTTTTAAAACATGATTTTCATGAGAAGTGGTGACTAAAAATGTGTTAGCATATTTCACATTTCCAGTTGGAAATGATGTATATGGTTCAGGAAGGAGCAAAGCTGTAGGGACAGATAACAGATTAGTGGCTGTTGGGGATGGAGATGGGAAGGGGTTGACTACAAAGGGCAGCACAATGGAAAGTGGTGGGGTCATGTTAGAACTATATTTTGATGGTGATGGTAGTTACACAAACTATGCATTTTTTGAAACTCAGAACCATACAACAAAAACAATGCATTTTATTGTATGCAAACTTAAAATAGATTAAAAATTTTAAATACTGAATACATATAAATCTGATTACCTTGTAAAGATCTTTAATACATTCATGTTGGAGCAAGGGACACATCATTTCCATAGATGTCAATGTGAAAGACATTTGCATTAAACAGAACACATGCTTTCTTTCTGTATCTCTTAAGCAAGTATTTCAGAATGAACACAGAAAGGATAGAAGACTAATATGTTTTACTTCCTTCCTCAATTCATTCAAACTGAAAGGCCAATAATTTATGTAGGTAAGTATTGACCTCTGAGCCAAGGACTTGCATGACCACCGTCCACTATAGCCATCAAGTCAAGATACAAAAATCAATTACGTTCCTAGATACCAGGAATTTTTTTAACAATTAGGACTTGAAATGAAAATAAAACACCATTTGCATTATCACCCCAAAACTGAAATAATTAGATATACATTTAACAAAATATTAATAAGATGTATAGGAGGAAAACTACAAAACACCGATGAAATAAACAAAAGAACTAAACAAGTGGAGAGATGTTACATAGTCATGGATGTGAAAGCTCAATATTAAGATGTCAATTTTTCCCAAATTGATCTATAGATTTAATGTAATAAAAGTCCCAAAGTTATTTTGTAGGCATCAGCAAACTGATTCTAAAGTTTATGTGGAAAGACAAAAGTAGCCAAAATAATATTGACAAAGAACAAAATCAGAGGACTGACATTATCTGACTCCAAGAATTACTATTACAAAATGATTATCAAGTGGAAGGGAAGTGGGGGAGTGGGGTGAGGAGGGGGAAAAGGAGCACTGATGAAAGAAATGGTTCAAGTAATGCTATGTTCACGTATGAAGGGATCACTGCCAATCTCTTTGATGTATACAGGGAAGGGGGTAACAGGCTATGTGCCTGTATGTTTGGATCACTTTGAACCTCACTAGGATGTATTATTACAATGACCAGATTGTATTGGCAAAAGTCTAGATAAATAGATCCATGGAACAGAATAGACTTTCACAAATACAGGCACTGATCTCTGACAAAGAAGCAAAGGTAACTCAATGGAGACAAGAAAGACTTTCAACAGGTGGTTCTAGAACAGTGGGACATCTGCATGAAAAAATAAATGAATCTAGACACAGACTTTATGCATTTTGAAAACTTAGTTAAATAGGGTTATAGACAAGTTAAAATGCAAAACTATAAAATAGCTAGAAGATAACAGAAGAAAATCTAAGTAACCTTGGGTTTGGTGGTGAGGTTCTAGATACAAGACTAAAAACATGATTCATGAAAGAAAAATATCTAATAAAATGTACTTCATTAATATTTAAAACTTGGCCAGGCATGGTGGCACACACTTGTAACCCCAGTGCTTAGGAGGCTGAAACAAGAGAATTGCAAGTTCAAGGCCAGTCTCAGCAACTTAGTGAGACCCTCAGCAATTTAGCAAGACCTTGTTTCAAAATTAAAAATAAAAACTTCTACTCTATAAAAGACACTTTTTAAAGAATGATAAGACAGACGAGAAGAAAATCTTTGTAAAACACATTGGATAAAGGACTGATATCCAAAATATACAAGAACTCTTAATACTCAACAATAAGAAATCAAACCCAATTAAAAATAGGTGAAGATTTGAACAGACACCACACTAAAGAATATGTACAGATAGCAAATAAGCATATGAAAAATTTCACACATCATATGTCATCAGGAAGGTGCCTATTAAAGCAACAAGATATCACCATATACCCATTAAAATGGTTAAAATTCAAAACACTGACAACACCAAATGCTGGTAAGAATGTAGAGCAGCAGAAACTCTCAGTCATTGCTGCTGGGAATGCAAAATGCTACAGCCACTTTGAAAGACAGCTCAGTAGTTTCTTACAAAATGAAATAAAGTCTTACCATATGTAATGGTTTGGATTTAGAATGTCCCTGAGCCCTCACGGAAACAAGGTAGCAATGTTGGAAGTGGCTGCCAAGGAGGGGTCCCTGGGGGTGCAGCCTTGGGGATTATATATCCTTCCTCCTCCCCCACTCACTCTCTTGCTTACAGCTTCCAAGATGTGAGTGGAGCCTTGCACTTTCCCTCTCTCTGCTTCCCCTGCCATGCCCTGAGACCTGTAGACTAAGCCTCACATGCACTGAACCCAGAATCTCCAAGAAACTGTGAGCAAATAAATCTTCCTTCCTCTAAATTGTGTGGTCAGTTCTCCTGGATTATAGCAGTGAGAATGTTGACCGAGACACCCATACAATCTAGCAATCATACCCAAATGAGTTAAAAACTTATGTCTACCAAAAAGCTGCACACAAATCCTTAAATTATCCATAACTGCTAAAACTTGGAAGCACGCAAGATGTCCTACAATTGGTGAGTGAATAGGCAAGCTGACACATGCAGGTCACAGAACACCGTCAGCACTAAAAAGAAATGGCCAGCAAGCCCTGAAAGGATGTTAAGGAACTTGACATTGTACTGCTAACTGGAAGAAGATAATCTGAAAGGGCTTAATCCCAGCTGTCCTGTGCAGCATAGAACATTCTAGCCTTTTCTCTTATGTTCAGTACTGAGTGATTTAACTATATGACATTCTGAAAAGACAAAACTATAGAGAAAATGGGGAGATCAACAGTCATCAAGGGTTCAAAGAGGGTGGTAAAGATAAACAAGTAGAGCACAGTAGGGTTTTAGGACAGTAAAACTAACTATTCTGTATAATACTGTACTTGTGGATATGTTATTATACATTTATCAAAACTACAAAATGTACAACACAAAGAGTGAAATTAAATGTAAACTATGGACTTTTGTTAATAATAATGACGTATCGACATTGGCTTATCAATTTAACAAATATACCACACTAGTGCACTATGTTAATAATAGTGCACTAAAAGGGCAGAAAGGGAACAAGTATATGAAAACTTTGTACTTTCTGCTCGTTAACTATAAATCCAAAACTGCTCTAAAAAAATCAAGTGGGTTAATTTTTTAAACCACATTTATAAATATAAATAAATATAAAAATAAATATAAAAATTTCAACTCACAGTATACCAAAAAGAGTAGAGTTTATCTAAGTTAAAATATTTTTTACAAATTAAGGTTTATTACCACACATGATCAAATACGTGTGTGTACATGTGTGTGTGCATACATTCATTTGAACAAACTCTAAGAGCAAAAGAGTGGGAAAGAAGAAATTTTGTCTTTTATTTTGTATCTTTCTACATTTTGAAATTTTATTGTGTCCATGAATTGTTGTTAATAAGAAAAAATTTAAGGACTTTGGAGTCAAGTAGATCTGAATTTGAAGCCTGACTAACATTTAGCAATCAGGAAATCTTGAGAGAGTCACTTAAACTCAAGCTCAGTTATCTTTTTTTTTTTTTTTTGCGGTACCGGGGATTGAACCCAGGGGTGTTCTACCTCTGAGCTACACCCCCGGCCCTATTTTTTATACTTTATTTTGAAACCGGGTCTCACGAAGTTGCGGAGACCTCACTAAGTGGCTGAGGCTGGCCGTGAACCCGGATCCTCCGGTCTCCGCCTCCCAGGTACTGGGATTACAAGCGTGCGCCACCACGCCCGGCTCAGTTATCTAATCTGTAGAATGAGTATAGAAATATTTGCCTCTGGGTTTGTTATAAAGGTTAAAGTAACTATCATATGCCTGGCATATTAAAAATGGTGAAAATGGTAGCAATTATTGTAGATGTAATAATAAAATGTGTGTTCAGCACACATCAATACTATTTTTTGTTACAAAGTTGCATAGTCAAGACCTCAAGATGTCTCCGATATTAAAATTTTTAAAAGGCATAAATTGTATAAAAATAAATCAAACAGAATATTATAGTGATACATATATATCCATGATTATATCAGCACAAGTCACAATAAACAAGTTATGGAACCAGCCTAGGTGTCCATCAAAAGATGAATGGATTATGAAACTGTGGTATACACACACAATGGAATTTTACTCAACTACAAAGAAGAGCAAAATTCTGTCATTTGCAGGAAAATGGATGGAACTAGAGAATATTATGCTAAGTAAGACTACCCACTCTCATAAGGTGAAGAGTTATATGTTTTCTCTTATATTTGGAAACTAGAGAGAAACTGGGGAACAAAAGGGACTTCAGATAAATGAGGAGGGATACCAGTGGAATAGTGGAGGGGGGAGGGAGGAGACTTGATAAAGGAAACAGTTCAAATAATGCTAAGTCCATCTATAAAGTTATCAATACCAATCACAACAACATGTACAGGGAGGGGGAGGGAGCAGGGTGGGATCCAGAGGGGAAATACACCAGGCACACACTGTGTGCATGTATGTTTCTATCCCTCTGAAGCTCATTATAATTTATAATTGTAATGCACAAATTAAAGTATATAAAATTTTTTTAAAATAAAGCAAGCAAGAAAAAGGAAACTGTAAAAGATAATATCCCATGATTACTCTTTACAGCAATGAGCATTAGCAATGACTTCCTAAAGCTCATAACATAGAAGAAGAAAGTGGAGAACATTACAGTGGACTTGAGCAGAAACCTGATCGCAAAGTTATCCTTGCAAGAGAATCCAAGATTTAGACTCTGAAATTCAGAGTTTCCTTGCAAAGTTGTTATTCTTGTGCTTTTTGTTAAATCAGAGTTATTATTCATCAAAGTTCCAACCAGTCTTAGGGAATTTGTGTCAGTTATGGGTTTATGTCTTTTCAGGGAGTTTATATATCGAGGTTGCCTAGATTTCTTCAAAGTAGAGGTTTTTGTTGATATAAACAAAGGACCACTTTTCATGCTGGAGAGATTAAATTAAGAGGCCAAATCTATGTGAGAGTCAAGGGAGGAAAATGGGTGCTTTCCCACCCACCCCCTCATAAAGAATGGATCTTCTGGCTAATTAAAAATAAACTTTCTGAGGTTCCTACTTTCTGCATCCAAGACTTACTACACTCCTAATGGTTTTACAAATTCAGGTTATATAAATGCTTCTGATACATTATGTTTTATTTCAGTATGGTATTCAATACCACTCTAAGAAGCTAGTATTTTAATGTTACGTTTAAACAATTATATTGTATTTTAATTATTTCAGAGTTATTTTGGGGTGCTTGTGTGCCCAGACTATTCTACTTAAATCTTCCTAAATTTTTCTTCTCTTATGTTTATGCTTTGCTAATGTGCTAGGAATCAAGCTCTATTGCCTCCAACTAGTTTCTATCAACCAGAACAAATGTTTGTAAGTTAAAATTAAATTATGACTTGGATTTTTAAAAAATCTTAACTAATATTATAATAAGTTTAAAGAGTTTTAGTCTTTAGGAATGCAAAAATTCATACAGAAAAAAATTACTGCCACATAGTTAGAAGCATAATAAAACTTCAATGAATAATTCTGCATATATGTTCTTTTATGGAGTTTACTGATCTTGCATCCTAATGGAAAGTTATGTTTAAAGATTTCATCCTGTTCTGACTGTGAGATGTATGGAGTCCTTTATGAGCCCATTGGCAGATGTTAACCATCTTTGAACACTCAGATATCCATGAGGTTAAGTACAACCATCATTGGATGCAAAGTTTAATATTCAAACATAAAATGATTTCTAACATAATTTATACAGCTTCATGGTGCTTTTCTTTGAGGAGACACCCAGTATTAAAATTCCTTGTGAAAAGGACACAAAATATGTGTTCTGCTCTATAAAAGTTGATGTTATATCAATACCGGGGGATTTTGATGATGTAAGAATACATGTTTTCACACCGAGGCAGGCCATATGGCCAAACAGCACAGAGCAATATTTCTGCTATAAATGGAAGCATTTTCTACTTAAAGATTTCATAGTTTGAAAAATCTCTGGTAATAAAACATGGTCTCATCTTATAAAGAGACTAATAAGCAACACCAAATATATAAGATAGGGAAAAATGTGCACTTGGGGTGAAAGGGAGGCATCCAAACATAACATCTTTAGCTGTGATATGAGACAGAGGACAAACAGGGCCTCCCTAGATACTATCCATTGCTAAAAAACAATGTAATGGACACCTGTTTTCAGGCCCTCCCTTTCTACTAACAGAAGTCTGGTTTTCCCTTTCCTTGTTCTTATCTTATGTGGTTTGAGTGAGACAGACACTAAACAAGCTCCATGGAAGGGCATGTAACACAAAACAAACCAATCAAAGTTTCTTTTTAAAAACTCACTTTTTATATTTTGGTTGAAACTATTGGGGAAAAGGTGTGTTCTTCCATGTGAATTGCTGCAAAAATAGGACATAAAGCTGAACCCACTGATAGCTATTTTATCACAATGAAGGGAGATCTTGCTCAAAATAAAGCCAATACAAGAAAACCAGATCAAAGAAAGGTGAAAGACCTAATCCTATTGACATTATGAGTCCCTGTGTCAGACCTAACCCTAACCCTAACCCTAACCCATTATAAACCTTCAGAAATTATTTAATCATGGATATAAGTATTAAGAAGGAAGAAGTTAAATTTAAAAACATGAGACTAGTTATCTTTTTTTATTTATCGGTGCATTGTAATCATACATCTTGATGAGTTTCAGGGTGGTAGAAGTATACATGCAAACATCGGTCAATTAGCCCTCCCCCAATTCCCACCCCTATTCCTTCCCGCTTCCCTTCTCCTCATGCTCATCATAGTAATTGACTTTGATAAGTTTGTATATGTACATACAGGGCATTAGGGTGTTTCCCTCTTCCCCCCTCTTGCCCATTTTTTGATTGGGTTGTTTGTGTTTTTAGTGGTGAGTTTCTTGATATTAGTCCTCTATCAGAGAAGTAGCGGCAAAAATCTCCGATTCTGTCAGCTTTCTGTTGAGGTCCTTGATAGTTTCCTTTGCTGTGCAGAAGCTCTTCAGTTTAATGTAATCCCATGTATTGATCTTCTTTTTAACTTCTTGTGCCTTTGCGGTCTTGTTGAGGAAGTTTTTGCCTGTGCCTATGTGTTAACGAGTTGAACCTGTGCCCTCTTCAAGTAGCTGCCAGGTCTCTGGTCTAATTTCAAGGTCTTTGACCCATCTTGAATTGACTCTTGTGCAGGGTGAGAAAGTGGGGTTTATTTCCATTTTTCTGCATGTGGTTAACCAGTTTTGCCAACACCATTTGTTGAAGAGGCTATCTTTTTTCCAGTGTATGTTTTTGGCTCCTCTGTCAAAAATCAATTGGCTATAGGTGTGCGGATTTGTTTCTGAGTCTTCTATTCTGCTCCATTGGTCTATGTGTCTGCTTTTGTGCCAATACCATGCTGTTTTTATTACTATAGCTCTATAGTATAGTTTGAAGTCAGGTATTGTGATGCCTCCTGCATGGTTCTTGTTGCTGAGAACTACTTTGGCTACTCTGAGTTTTTTGTTGTTCCAAATGAATTAAAGGACAGATTTTTTTAGGTCTGTGAAGAATGACCTTGGTAATTTAATGGGTATTGCATTGAATCTGTAGATCACTTTTGGAAGAATGGCCATTTTGATGATATTTATTCTGCCTATCCAAGAGCATGGGAGGTCTTTCCATCTTCTAATATCTTCAATTTCTTTTTTCAATGTTTTATAATTTTCCTTGCAGAGGTCTTTTATGTCCTTGGTTAAGTTTATTCCCAAGTATTTTATTGTTTGGGGGGATAGCGTGAGTGGCAATGTTTTCTGGATTTCTTTTTAAGGGGATTTATACTTGGCATATAGAAAAGCATCTGATTTTTTAAGATTGATTTTATATCCAGACACTTTGCTAAATTTGTTGACCAATTCTACAAGCCTGTTGGTTGAGGTTTTTTGGGTCTTCTAAGCATAATATCATGTCATCTGCAACTAGAGATAGTTTCAGTTCTTCTTTTCCTATTTGCACTCCTTTTATTTCCCTCTCTTGCCTTATTGCTCTGGATAGAGTTTCTATAACTATATTGAAAAGGAGTGGTGATTTGTCTTGTTCCTGTTTTTAATGGGAACTTTCATAGTTTTTCCCCATTCAAAATGATGTTGGCTGTGGGCCTATTGTATATTGCCTTTATGATGTTGAGGTATGTTCCTTCTATTCCAGTTCTCTGCAGTGTTCTTATCATGAATGGGTGTTGGATTTTGTCAAATGCTTTTTCAGCATCTATTGAAATGATCATGTGGTGGATTACATGGATTGTTTTCTGTATGTTGAACCAGCCTTGCATCCCTAGGATGAACCCAACTTGTCGTGGTGTATGATTTTCTTGATGTGGTTTGGATTGCGCATTGCCAGTATTTTGTTTAGAAGTTTCGTGTCTAAGTTCATCAATGATATAGCCTTGTAGTTTTCTTTTCTTGAGCTGTCTATATTTGGTTTGGGTATTAATGTGATGTTGGCTTCATAGAATGTGTTTTAGAGAGTCCCGTTTCTTTTTATTTCAATTTCTAAATAAATAGAAATTATTTCTATTTATTTCATGGAATAGTTTCAGGAATATTGGGATTAGTTCTTCTATAAAGGTTTTATAAAATTCACCTGGGAAACCATCTGGTCCTGAACTTTTCTTTGATGGTAGGCTCTTTATTGCTATTTCAATCTCTTTGATTGCTATTGGTTGGTTTAAATTTTCTATATATTCTTGATTCAACTTGGGAAGGCAGTACGTGTCTAGAAATTTGACAATTTCTTCTAGATTTACCATTTTGTTGGAGTATAGTGTTTCAAAGTAGTTTCTGATAATCCTCTGGATTTTCGTGCTGCCAGTGGTAATATCACATTTTTCATCTCTTATTTTAGTGATTTGTGTTGATTCCTTCTTTTGGTTAGGTTGGCTAGTGGTTTATCTATCTTGTTTATTTATTTTTTTTTTGAGGAACCAGCTTTTGGTTTTGTTGATTTTTTTTTGTTCTCTACTTCATTGATTTCTGTTCTGATATTAATAATTTCCTGTCTTCTACAGGCTTTGGGGTTAGACTGTTCCTGTTTTTCAAGGGCTTTGAGGTGTGTCATTATATTATTTATTTGGCGATTTTTTTAAATATGTTTTTATTGGTGCATTGTAGTCTCACATCACAATGAGTATCAGATTGGTGTTAACATACATGCACACAGCACTTAGTGTCCCTCCCCGCTGCCTCCCCCCCACATGTAGCACTGAGAATGATGTTGGTATAATCTCATATATACACATTGTTTATGACAGTAATTCCATAGATTCACTTCTTTCTTGCCCTTCCCCTTCCCTTATACCCCTTCTCTTGCACTACTGAGGGTTCTCTGTTGTCACTGGAGTCCATTTTGTGTCCTCACTACTCCCTAGGTTGCACATATTAATGAAAACATATGTCCCATCTTTTTTGTGATTGGCTAATCTCACTTAACATAATGTTCTCCAGATCTTTCCATTTTCTTGCAAATGCTGTTATTTTGTTTTTCTTTATTTCTGAGTAGAATTCCATTGTGTGTATTTCCCATAATTTTGTAATCCATTCATCTGTTAATGAACATCTAGGTTGGTTCCATAATTTGGCCACTGTGAATTGTGCTGCTATGAACATGGGTATGCATATATTACTGTTGTTTTCTAGTTTCAATCCCTTTGGTATGATACCCAGTAGTGGTATAGCCGGATCATATGGTGGATCCATTCCCAATTTTCTGAGAAATCTCCACACTGGTCTCCATAGTGGTTGAACTAGTTTGCAATCCCACCAACAGTGTAGAAGAGTCCCAATTTCCCCACATCCTCACCAACATTTGTTGTTGTTTGACTTCTTAATGCTTGCCATTCTAATTGGAGTCAGATGAAATCTTAGAGTAGTTTTGATTTGCATCTCCCTGATTGCTAATGATGTTGAACATTTTTTCATGTATCTATTGGCCATTTGTATCTCTTCTTTCGTGAAGTGTCTATTCATTTCAGTTGCCCACTTCTTGATCGGATTGTTTGTTTTCTTAGTGGAAAGTCTTTTAAGTTATTTTTATATCCTAGATATTAGACCTCTGTCAGAGAAATAGCTTGCAAAGATCTTCTCCTATTCCGTAGGCTTTCTCTTTAAGCTCTTGATGATTTCCTTTGATGAGCAGAAGCTTTGTAGTTTAATGCTATCCCACTTATTAATTCTTGTTTTAATTTCCTGTGCTTGGGAGATCTTGTTGAGGAAGTTTCTACCTGTACCTATATGATGGAGTGTTGGACCTATGGCTTCTTCTAATAATTTCACAGTCTCTGGTCTAAATTCCAAGTCTTTGATCCATCTCGAGTTGACTCTTGTGCAGGGTGAGAGGTAAGGATTCAGCTCCATTTTTCTACAGGTAGATAACCAGTTTTCCCAGCACCATTTGTTGAAAAGACTGTCCTTTCTCCAACGTATGTGTTAGATCCATTTGTTCTATAGTTTTCTTTAGGTCTGAGCAATCTTTATTCATCTTTTGTCTGGAGGATCGATCTAGTGGAGTGAGTGGTGTGTTGAAGTCTCCCAATATTGTTGTGTTTCGGTCTATTTGGGACCTGGCGTCCCGAAGACTTTGTTTTATGAATGTGGGTGCACCCACATTTGGGGTGTAAATGTTTACTATTTTTATATCTTCTTGTTGGATTGTTCCTTTTATTAATAAGAAGTGACCCTCTTTAGCCGGGCGTGGTGGCGCACGCTTGTAATCCCAGTACTTTGGGAAGCGGAGACCGGAGGACCCGGGTTCGTGGCCAGCCTCAGCGCTCTCTCTCCCTCTCTCTCTCTCTCTCTCTCTCTACTTAGTGAGACCCTCCGCAACTTCGTGAGACCCGGTTTCAAAATAAAGTGTAAAAAATAGGGCCAGGGGTGTAGCGTGGAGGTAGAACGCCCCTGGGTTCAATCCCTGGTACCGCAAAAAAAAAAAAAAAAAAAAAAGAAAA
>PVJS01000856.1:0-30452 GCA_004027185.1 Glis glis | reverse complement strand
TGAGTATCCTTGGCTAGAAGGTGAGTTTCTTGTAGACAGCATATAGTTGGGTTATGCTTTTTGATCTACATTGCCATTCTGTGCCTTTTAATTGGGGAGTTGAGTCCTTTGACATTCAATGTTATTATAGAGATATGATTTTTGTTTCCTATCATTTTGTTTCCCATCATTTTATTTTCTATTTCCTGTAGTGAGAAATCTTGTTTAGTTGCCTACCTGGTGGAGTTCACCTCTCCTGTGGTTCTGAAAATTGCTTGTTTTCCTTCTTTGTGGTTTATTTCTTTTAGGATTTTCTCTAGTGTTAGTTTGGTCCTCATGATTTCTTTAAATGTTTGTTTATCATGGAACATTTTTATTTCTCCATCAATTTTAAATGATAGCTTTGCTGGATATTTCAGTCTTGGTTGGAAGTTGTTTTCTTCCAGGGTCCGGAGTACTTCATACCAATCCCTCCTGGCATTCCTGACTTGGGTTGAGAAGTCTGGGGTGATTTTTATTGTTTTGCTCCTGTATGTCACCCATTCTTTTGTTCTTGCTGCTTTTAGGATTCTTTCTTTGGTCTCTATGTTAGTAATTTTAATTATTACGTGGCAAGGGGAGGTCCTTCTTTGGTCCTGTCTTAACGGTGTTCTATATGTCTCCTGTATGTGTATATCCAAATCTTTCTCTATGTTCGGAAAATTATTTCTTTGTAGAGGTTTCTTATACCCTTGGTCTGTGCTTCTAAACCTTCTTCAATGCCTTTTATCCTTAGATTAGGACGTCTTGCATTGGCCTGTATTTCTTGAATGGCCAGGGTGTGTTATTGTAATATCTTCTGTATATCATTGACTGTGTTCTCAGTTTTGAATGAGCTGTCTTCCAGGAGTGATACCCTATTTTCATGTGGTCGAGCCTACTAGAGTTGGTTTCTATTGCAGTCTTTAATTCATTTATCGATTCCTTCATTTCGTTCAGAGTTTCTTTCTGATTCTTCCTTAGAGCCTCAACTCCTCCTTCATCTCCTCTACACTTTCTTTGAGGCCTTTCATCAATCTGAAGATCAAAATTCAGAATTTTCCATCTTGCATTTCCTGCAGGTCAGAGTCAGTGATCTCACTTGTTGCTCCATTGTGGGTGTTTCTTGTTTCCTCACTGTTCTTCATTCTTGTATTTTCAGTGTTTTCCATTTTGTGTTTCTGTTGCCTCCACATCATCTTACTTTCTGTGTATGAGACCTCTTGATGGTTCCTGTAGTCCCAATTGGGTCAGACACTGCAGGCTGTGGATCCCTCTTGTCTGGTTGGCTGGGGCGTGGTATTGTGAGTGGAGGGGTACGCAGGGTCCAGAGCTTGGGTATTGGCACATGAGGAGCACTTTGAGGCGCAGTGTTGGGTGCAGGCACTGAGGTGTGGGTGACAGTGCCGGAAGGTGCCCTGTTTCTGAGGCGCTGGTCCTGGGGGTCGCCTGGGCCCCTAGAGATGCATGCCTGCTCCAGGTCTCAGGCAGTGTTGCTGGAGGGTGCCTGGGCTCTGATGCGCTGTGCTGAGGATTTCGAATGGTCCCGTGGGAGGTGTGGGCTCCGGGTATCGAGTAGCGGCGCCTAGGGGTGCACAGGCTCTGAGGCACGGCACAGAGTATCGCGTGTGGGTCCCAGGGTGGGAGCGTGTGCTCCTAGATCTCAGGTGGCAGCACCAGGGCATGCCCTGACTCAGAGAGAGCCCAGAGAGTTGTGCGGGACTTGGGTGGCGGCGCTGGAGGGTATCCGGGCTCTGAAGTGTGGCACAGAGGCTCCCGCGCGGGGGAGAGGGGTGCAGGCTCTGGGTCTTGGGTGGCTGCACCGGAGTCCAAGGCAGGGCACAGAAGGCCACCCAGGATGCGCAGGAGGTCGCAGGGGTCTGAGGCTGGGCATGGAGGGCCCGGTGACGCGGGGGACACCAAGGTCTGGTACCTGGCGCAGAGGCTGCTGAGCTGACTCCAAGGCCCGGGGCGGGCGCAGAGGCTGCCGGAGTGACACGCGGGGACGCCGAGGTCTGGTACCTGGCATAGAGGCCGCCAAGGTAATTCCTGGGGCGGGTGCAGAGGCCGCCGGGTTGACGCGGGGGGTGGATGCTGAGGCCCAGGGTGGGCGAAGAGGCTGCCAAGGTGACGCGCGTGGACGCCAATGTCTGGTACCTGGTGCAGAGGCCGCTGAGGTGACTCCGAGGCCCGGGGCGGGCGCAGAGGTCGCCAAGGTGACACACGGGGATGCCAATGTCTGGTAACGGGCGCAGAGGCCACCAAGGTAACACTGAGGCCTGGGGTGGGCTCAGAGGCCGCCGGGGTGACGCAGGGTGGGGACACCGAGGCCCGGGGCGGGCGCAGAGGCTGCTGAGGTGACGCGCAGGGACGCTGACGTCTGGTACCTGGCGCAGAGGCCTCTGAAATGACGCCGAGGCCTGGTGCTGGCGCAGAGGTCGCCAAGGTGACGCCGAGGACCAGGGCGGGCACAGAGGCTGCTGGGGTGATGCACGGGGATGCCGAGGTTTGGTACCTTGCGCAGAGGCTGCTGAGGTGACGCTGAGGCCTGGGGTGGGTGCAGAGGCTGCCAGGGAGACGCGGGGGTGGGGGACGCCGAGGCCCGGGGTGGGCACAGGGGCTGCCGGATGACACGGGGGGGACACCAAGGTCTGGTACCTGGCGCAGTGGCCTCTGAGGTGACGCCGAGGCCTGGGGCAGGCGCAGAGGCCACCAAGGTGACGCCGAGGTCTGGGGCGGGCGCAGAGGCCACCGGGGTGATGAAGGAGGACGCCGGGGCCTGGGGCGGCGCAGAGGCTGCCAGGGTGATGCACAGGAATGCCGAGGTCTGGTACCTGGCGCAGAGGCCGCCGAGGTGATGCTGAGGTGAGGCCGAGGCCTGGGGCGGGCTCAGAGGCTGCCAAGGTGACGCCGAGGTCTGGGGCGGGCAAAGAGGCCACTGGGGTGATGAAGGAGGTCGCCGGGGCCTGGGGTGGGCACAGAAGCTGGTGGGGTGATGCCTATTTGGTGATTTTTTTAAGTTTTTTTTTTGGTGCATTGTAATCACACACCTTTATGGTTTTCAGGGTGACAGAAGTATACATGTACACATCGGTCAATTAGCCCTCCCCCAACTCCCACACCCACTCCCTCCCCCTTCCCTCCTTCTCCTGCTCAGCATAGTTGACTTTGATATATTTGTGTGTGTATATCCTGAGCATTAGGGTGTTTTCCTCTTCCCCCCTCCCATCTCCCTCAATTAGGTCACCTTCTTTACTCATCTGAGGTTTTCTCTCCTTATTTCTTCTATGACCCATTCCTCATTCAGCAGTGTGGTGTTCAGTCTCCACATGTTTTTGAGGTTTCTCTGGGTCTTCTCATAGTTGATTTCTAGTTTCATTCCATTATGGTCTGAAAAGATACAGGGGATTATATCACATTTTTTTAATTTGCTAGTACTCACTTTGTGGCCTAGGATATGGTCTCTTTTAGAGAAGGTTCCATAAGCAGCTGAAAAAAATGTGAATTCAGCTGTTTTTGGATGGAATATTCTGTATGTGTCTAGTAGGTCCATTTGGTTTATGGTGTTTCTTAGGTCAGAGGCATCTTTACTGACTTTTTGTCTTAAAAATCGATCTAGTGGTGTGAGAGGAGTGTTGACGTTTCCCAATATTATTTTATTGGGATCTATGTGTGACTTAATGTCACAAAGAGTTCCTTTTATGAAAGAGGTTGCATCTATGTTTGGGACATAAATGTTGACTACTGTTAAATCCTCTCGCTGGATTGTTCCTTTTTACCAGTAAGAAATGACCTGCTTTGTCTCTTCTGATAGTTTAGGTTTGAAGTCTAATTTGTTTGATATCATAGTTGCTACTTCTGCTTGTTTTCGAGTTCCATTAGTGTGGATTACCTTGCTCCATCCCTTTACCTTTAGTGAGTATCTTTACTTGTAAGGTGTGTTTCTTGCAGGCAGCATATAGATGTATTATGATTTTTAATCAATTTTGCCACCTTATGTCTTTTGATTGGGGAGTTGAGGCCATTTCTATTCAGCATGATTATTGTGAAATGACTTTTAATTCCTAACACTTTGAATTTTAATTTCTATTTGAGGTAGTTGTGATAGTTGGTCTGGTTTGTCAACTTGACCCACCTAAGATCATGTGACTTTGGTTGTGTAACAGCAGATTGAACCAGAAGTCCTACCCTACATGTGGGCAGCAGGGTTCTGATAGGTGCAGGACTTAGATAAAAGGAGGAGAAAGCCACGTAGAAGGAGCCGTGACTTTTCCTGAAGAGAATGCATCTGCTCTCGTCTGAGATTGTCGGTCTCCAACTTTGCCATTTCCTTGAAGAGCTTCTTGATCTTCTGCTCTCGTCTGAGATCATCGGCCTCCAGCCCTTCAAACTGAAACTTCACCATCGTTTCTCTGAAGAGCTTCCTTATCTTCACATCTTGGACTGGACTGAATTGGTGGTTGCTTCAATCCTGGGGCTCCAGCTCTGGGACCGCCCGACCAGCTGCTGGTTCCTCTGACTCTTCACGTGCAGTCGAAACTCAGGACTACATTGTGAGCTGATCTAATAAATCCCTTTTTCATATACTCATTCTGTGAATTCTGTTAATCTAGTGAACCCTGACCAATACAGTAGTGTTTGCTTTTCTTTGCTTAGTTTTTCATTTGATGGAAATCATCGTTTCTCAGGTTCTGGTGTTTATTATTTCTTCTTTGTAATTAGTCTCTGAGTATTTTCTTTAGTGCTTGTGTGAAAGACATAAAGTCTTTCAGCTTCTGTTTGTCATGGGAGGTTTTTATTTGATGGATATCTTTGCTGGGTAGATAAATCTTGGCTGGAAGTTGTTTTCTTTCAGAGTTTGGAATATGTCACTCCAGGCCCTCCTGGCTTTCATGACTTGATTGGAAAAATCTGGAGTGATTCTTACTGATCTGCCTCTGAATGTCACTTGGTCTTTTACTCTCACTGTCTTTAAGATTCTCTCCTTAGCCTCTATATTCGTCAATTTGACTATTATGTGACATGGTGAACCTTTTCTCTGATCTTGTTTATTAGGGGTTCTATGTTTCCTGTACCTGTGTGTCGACATCTTTTTCTATGTTTGGAAAATTTATTTTTCTAATATTACTTCTCTAAAAAGATTGTTGAGTCCTTTGGTTTCAGCTTCTAGCCACTCTTCTATGCCTATTATTATTAGGTTTGCTCTTTTAAGATTGGCTGAGATCTCTTCAATGACCAATTCATGCTGTTGAATTGTTTTTTTCTAAATTATATACTATGCGTTCATTTTTGGAGAGGTCATTTTCTATTAGTGAGATTCTGTTTTCCATGTGGTCTAGTCTATTGTTGATAGTTTGCATTGATGCCTTCATTTCAATTATTGCATCCTTCTCTTCCTTCAGAGCTTCTTTTTTATTCTTGTTCAGGGTGTCAGACTCTTTGTTTATTTGATCCTTCACTCCTTTCAGACCCTCTCTCTGAATTCTTTTTTGAAATCCTGTATCATTCCTACTATTAAAGTTCTGAACTGTCCTTCTGGCAATCCTTGCACTTCTGTGTTGGCAGGTTCTGATATTGTGGAGTTGTGGGACCTCATTGTTTCTTTGCTATTCTTCTCATAATTTCAGGCTTCTTAAGTTTATATCTTTGCTTTTGGTAGCTCTTTCTCACTTTGTAGGTTTCCTATGTCTAATCTCTCTCCTTTTATAGTATCTTATTCTGGAGGTATATATTTGCTACTAGGTAAGCCTTGAAAGTGAATAGCCTTTACTGAATGGTTATTCTCAGCTCTTTTTGTGTGTTTAGTACCCTTTAAATCCGACTTTGAAATCTATGTCCTGTATTCCCCCACTGTTGTTATGCCTGTAGATCGTCAGTACTGGGTTGCAGTTACTCTAGGTTTCTTCTTCCCACTGCAATGGTGATGTTGATGGGTTCCAGGTATTAAAGTCTGGGGACCTGTCTGTCACCTCTGTAATAGGGAGTAGACTCAGAGGTGTGAGCTGGACAGTTTGTGACCTGTGCATTTTTAAACTTCAATGTGCAGACTATTGGGTGGTTCCATCTGTCAGCTGTGGATAGTTTGTCCTTAGTGTCTGGCAGTCCTTTCTGGTGGTTCACCTATTTGGTTCAATCTCAGCAGTAGGGGTTTAAAGAAGTCAGCTGGTATACACAAGGGTAAGTTATGTTTAATTCAATGGTAAAGGGTGAGTGAGGAGGAAGGAGCTGAAGTAAGGAATGCAAAGATAGGGTAAAGTAGAGAATAGAACTGAGTAGAATAAGAGTTTGAGTATAGTAAAGGTAATATATAATAAAGATTAGGGGTAGTGAAACTAAAGGAGGATTCTAGTAGTCAGTGTATAGTATTTAGGTATAGTGATACAAAAGGGATTTAGTACAAGGCAAAGAAAGAAAAAAAAACACACAAAAAAAGAGACAGAGAGAAGACAGGGGATATGAAAGAGGGAAGAAGCTTACAAAAGGGATAGGGAAAATTGCAGACAAACAAGCAAACAAACAAACAAAAACAACAACAATGAAAAACAAAAAACAACCCTACAAATATACAAGTACAGAACAGTTGGGCTCTGCCACCCTCCCAGGTCTGCCTGGATACTTTCAGCCAGTTAAGGTCTACCGATTATAGTAGGTTCTCAAGAACATTCCAAGCATTCTCACTTGCTTGGTATCCTATAGCAATAAAGTCTGTTTGTGGGCCCAATTCTTGGTCTCCTTCAGTGATTGGGACCCTTGCCTCTCTCTTCCTGTGCAGGGGCCCAGTGCCATGGTGCCCCTCCCACCGCAAGCATATGTCTCCATGTTCTCCACTGGGCCTGTCCTTATATCTGTCTACACATATGGTGGGTATCGCCAGTGGGAGACCCTGGGCCTGTGTCTCTCTTTGCCTACAGAAGTGGTGGATATTGCTTTGACCCGACTCTGTGCAAATATGGAGCTCCATGCTTTCCACAGAGAAGGCTGGGTTGGTCTGATTTTTCTCCAGTTACCACAACTGTGTGTCCTGTGGTGATCTCCCCAAAACTCTGCAAGGCGCTGAGACCTGTGGGCTGTAGGTCTGTCCCGCCCGAATGTCGCTGGGGGCTATCTGCTTATATGCACTTCTGCTGTGTCTTACAGCAGACCCCACTCCCACCTCCACAGGGGTGATCCACAAAGTCTCAGACCCCGCGAGTCTATTGCTTGCGCTGTGGCCGCGCTGGGTGATCTCCCCCCAGGGCCGCACTGGGTTATCTCTCCCCAGGGCGGCTTATTAACTTACTGTCTCAGGTCTCATTGAATGCTGCTCTTAATCTCTGGGGGAGGGGATGGGCCCAGCCAGGTCTCCACAGGCTCTGGTCAGGCCTCTGGGCACCCGGGTCTCTGTGAGTGTGGAGCGAGCCGCTGCTCGACCTCGCCGCAGATGCCCTGCAGTCGCTGGATCCACAACTGGTCACTGGCTTCCCTACTGGAGGCCCGTGGGAGACGCAATGCTGACAGCTGCCAACTTGGCCCAGCCAAGAGGAGATCGCAGCCGCTGCCACCGCTGCCACCACTGCCACCGCTGCCACCCAGGACTCCTGTGAGCATGGAGCAAGTCGCTGCTCACTTTTATTGCCAATGCTCTGCAGTTGCTGGATTTACCACAGTTTGCTGACCTACTGATGAGCAGCCCAGGGGAGCCACAATGCTGGCCAAGATGGCATCGCCGCCACTGCCGGTCCAGTTTTTTTGGAGATTTCAGGTTGAGTTCATGTGAGACTACCACCTGTGGATCTCAGGATATGACAGTAGGAAGAGAGCAAGGCTCTGCTCTCTCATCACGGATGTTGGAAGCAGAAAAAAAGCCTAGTTATCATTTTATCCTCATCTCCTTGCTCAGTATTTGGAACTTAATAATACTGGTTGAATGAATAAATATAAAAATGAATAAGGAGATGAGTGAATGAATGAAAAAATAACAGAAAATCATTACCTAACATCTGACTCTTGGATTTTTTCCACATAACATTATTTCTTTATTCAAGTTATCTAGAAGTATGGTGTAAAGTATAAATTACAATTTGGAATCACTGTATGTTATTAGTACAAGTCTGGGGAATACACTGATACTTTCACAAATAGTCCGCATGTGTGCTTGAAGAAAGTACTATGTTTTCAGGAGATTTTGCAAATGACACATTTCTTGTCTCTAGTAAAGAAACAGTCTCCTCCTTCTTTACTTTTATTTTCTTTTGTTATTAAGACTTTTAGGAAGGAAAGTGAGTATGGAATCACATGTCCCAAGTTGCACTGGAACATTTTAGTAAGAATGGGCTCTTGATTTATTTTAATCTTTCAAAAGACTTGGAAAATACGTAATGTGCACATAATTGCCATGGAAATAAAACTTCCCTGGATTATTCTATAATCATTCATTATGAATACCCACAATAAACTGATGATGTAAATACTACTATCAACTTTTCCAAAATGAGTAAACTGGGAATCAATATGTATGACCGGCCCTCACATGACAAATGACTCTACCAGAAGCACCAAGCACCTGGTTTCCATACTTTGAGAGCACGTATTGGCGGCTGACATTTCAAACCACAAAGATAAGAAGCAATGCAAAAGTCCCATCATAGAGCAGGTTTTTAGAGATTTCTCTTCTCTCTAGCAATGTCGGGACTGATTTCATTCTGATTCTTTCCTATATATATAAAATATGTGACTAGACTCTCTCAAATATTGGCATACAGTCAACTTTTAAACTTAATTGCTAATAATAGGCCCATGAAATTGTGTTCTGATCACAAACCTCCTGGAAAGTTTCTATTTTCCCTGTAGCACCTGGCACATTTGTGACATTTAATGCAAAATATCAGTAAAAACTATCACAACTATTTGAAAGGAAAGATGTTGTCTGTGGCCTTTTTCTGGAGGACCTCTGTATGTTGGAAAATATCACACTAGTTATTCTCATGATAATCTCATAAAAGAGATTGACATGACTTTCCTTATTGAAAGGATAAAGAAACCAAAGTTACTATGCCTGCATTACAGAATTTTAGAGCTTAAAGAAATTAAGAATGAACAGCCCTTACCTCCTCACTAGTATTATTTATCATCCCCATTCCTACTATGTGCCAGGCACCACACCAGAAACTGGGGGTAGAACAAAAAGGCCATGAAACTTGGGGCACAGCAAGGTTACATGACTTGTCTAAGTTGAAGGCAGAAGTGAAGCCAAGGCCACTGTTTCTAGACCACACACGCCTATGGTAGTATAATAACATCAGGAAAAGTTGTGGGTTTCTCTTGTCAAAATCTACTGTAACCCACCTAGCCTGATGTGTGCCCTTACTAGTAAATCTAGTCTGATACAAAAAAAATCACTCGTAAAGCGCAGTCAAGCACTTTTATTCTCAGATTACATATTTACATTCAAAAGGGTAAGGGTGTCAAATATTCTCCTCTGAGATAACAAGATATAATGAAAAATCAAGATGGATCTGTCAGTCTAGAAAAGCTCCTATGACCTCTGTGATACTTGGTTTCTTTGTTTCTTTAAGTGTGTAACAGAAATAAGAACACTGACATTAGGTGTTGTGAAGTAAAAAATATTTCATGAAAAACTTCTTCATACTAAGGATGTGTATTTACTATTCTGATTATTTCTTTAAGTATCACAGTCCAATTTGAGAAGAGAATTATTCTGTAATTTGGAATGCAAAATTTCTTTCCATTCTTCACTTGGCCCAAAACAAGGAAATGCTCCTCCCAGTATATTAACTAATCTTTCTTTCTTCTTTTTTATTTTTTTATTGATGCATTGTAATCATACATCTTGATGGGTTTCAGGGTGGTAGAAGTATACATGGAAACATTGGTCAATTAGTCCTTCCACAGTTCCCACCCCCATTCCCTCACCCTTCCTTCCTTCTCATGCTCAGCATAGTAGTTGACTTTGATAAATTTGTGTATGTACATCCTGTGCATTAGGGTGTTTCCTTCTTCCCTCCTCCCATCCCCCTCATTTAGGCAGCCTTCTTTACTCATCTAAGGTTTTCTCCATCTTTGTCTGGACTCCCTCCTATGCCCTATTCACCCTAGCTTCCACCTATTAGGGAAAGCATCTGACTTTTCACTTTTTGTGACTGACTAATCTCACTTAGCATAATGTTCTCTAATTTCATCCATTTCCCTGAAAATGACATAATTATATTCTTTTTTATGGCTGTGTAAAATTCCATTGTGTACATATCTCATAGTTTTGTAATCCAGTCATCTGTTGATGGACATCTTGGCTGGTTCCATAGTTTAGCAATTGTGAATTGTGCAGCTATAAACATATATACGCATGCATTAGTGTGGTAATTTGGTTTCCATTCTTTTGGGTAGATACCTAGAAGTGGTATTGCTGGGTCATATGGTAGGTTCATTCCCAGTCTTCTGAGGATCCTTCATACTGTTTTCCAAGTGGTTACACAAATTTGCAATCCCACCAACAGTGAATTAGAGCTCCTACTTCTCCACATCCTTGCCAGCATTTGTTATTGTTTGTGTTTTTAATGATTGCCATTCAAATTGGGGTTAGGTGAAATCTCAGGGTAGTTTTTATTTGCATTTCTCTGATTGGTAATGATGTTGAACATTTTTTGTACATTTACTGGCCATTTGTATTTCTTCTTTTGTGAAGTGCCTATTTAGTTCACTTGCCCATTTTTTGATAGGGTTGTTTGTGTTTTTAGTGGTGAGTTTCTTGAGTTCTCTGTATATTCTAGATATTAGTCCTCTATCAGAGGAGTAGCTGGCAAAAATCTTCTCCCATTCTGTCAGCTCTCTGTTGAGGTTCTTGATAGTTTCCTTAACTTCTTGTGCCTTTGCGGTCTTGTTGAGGAAGTTTTTCCCTGTGCCTATGTGTTGAAGAGTTGGACCTGTGCCCTCTTCAAGTAGCTGCCAGGTCTCTGGTCTAATTTCAAGGTCTTTGACCCATCTTGAGTTGACTCTTGTGCAGGGTGAGAAAGCGGGGTTTATTTCCATTTTTCTGCATGTGGTTAACCAGTTTTGCCAACACCATTTGTTGAAGAGGCTCTTTTTTCCAGTGTATGTTTTTGGCTCCTCTATCAAAAATCAATTGGCTATAGGTGTGCAGATTTATTTCTGAGTCTTCTATTCTGCTCCATTGGTCTATGTGTCTGCTTTTGTGCCAATACCATGCTGTTTTTATTGCTATAGCTCTGTAGTATAGTTTGAAGTCAGGTACTGTGATGCCTCCTGCATGGTTCTTGTTGCTGAGAACTACTTTGGCTATTCTGAGTTATTTGTTGTTCCAAATGAATTTAAGGACTGATTTTTCTATGTCTGTGAAGAATGACCTTGGTAATTGAATGGGTATTGCATTGAATCTGTAAATCACTTTTGGAAGAATGGCCATTTTGATGATATTTATTCTGCCTATCCAAGAGCATGGGAGATCTTTCCATCTTCTAAGATCTTCAATTTCTTTTTTCAATGTTTTATAATTTTCCTTGTAGAAGTCTTTTACCTCCTTGGTTAGGTTTATTCCCAAGTATTTTATTGTTTGGGGGGATAGCGTGAGTGGAAATGTTTTCTGGATTTCTTTTTCAATGGATTTATAGTTGGCATATAGAAAAGCCTCTGATTTTTTAAGATTGATTTTGTATCCAGACACTTTGCTGAATTTGTTGATCAGTTCTATAAGCCTTTTGGTTAAGTTGTTGGGTCTTCTAAGTAGAATATGTCATGCGCAAATAGAGATAGTTTCATTTCTTCTTTTCCTATTTGCACTCCTTTGATTTCCTTCTCTTGCCTTATTGCTCTGGCTAGAGTTGCTAGTACTATATTGAAAAGGAGTGGTGATAGTGGACATCCTTTTCTTGTTCCTGTTTTTAAGGGGAACTCTCATAGTTTTCCCCCATTCAACATGATGTTGGCTGTGGGCCTATTGTATATTGCCTTTATGATGTTGAGGTATGTTCCTTGTATTCCTATTCTCTGCAGTGTTTTTTATCATAAATGGGTGTTGGATTTTGTCAAATGCTTTTTCAGTGTCTATTGAAATGATCATGTGATTTTTGTCTTTAGTTCTGTTTTAAACTAATCTTTCTAATGGTATGGTGTCTAAGCATTTTGTAAGCAAAACACATAGTGGAAGGGCACAGACTTCAGCCATAGATAAGATTCTAATCGCAGGTCCTCCACTGTGGGATTTCAACGCAGAATATGGGTGAGTGCCTTGGTCTCCTGATTCTGTTTTCTCCTCAGTAAGATGGAAATTATAGTGTTGTGAGGATTAATGTGACTATATACAGCCAGGCATGGTGGCACATGCTTGTAATCCCAGTACTTGGGAGGCTGAGAAAGGAGGATCGCAGGTTAGCAGCCAGCCTCAGCAATTTAATGAGGCCCTCCACAATTTAGTAAGACCCTGTTTCAAAATAAAAAATAAAATAGGGCTGTGGTATTATCTCAGAGGTAGAATGTCCCTGGGTTCAATCCCCAGTACTGCCCCCAACAAACACACACACAAAATACTATATACATGCAAAGTATCCGACAAAAGGAAACTCTCAGGAAATGGAAACTGATTTTTAAGGATGCCTTATCCATCCCTCCTACAGTAAATTATTGGATCTTTTATTTTGACCAGCTCAAGCTACAGTATAGAGAAAATTATCAACACGACCTTATATTTCAAGGACAGAGAACCCTAATCCTATACTTTCCATCAACTTACAGTAAGAATAAAATCTGCCAAGTAATGCTAGTAAGCTTCACACAGGGCTTCAAGTGCAACCAACATTTTATTGTGCTCAGTGTCTCATGGGCCTACTTTCAGACTGTCATTTTTAGAAGCAAACTAATATGTATTGATTAAAGGTCTGTAGAAACCCCATTTTCAGAGTCACTTGCCAGGTCTCAATATCAAGAATGCAAAGTGACTTTTTCTTCCATTGCAACTTTTGACGAAGACCATGAAGTAGTCCAACCATTAAAGCTGTATGATATTAGTTCTCTCAGCCCTGCCCTGCCCACCAATTTAAACTGACTCAAATTGAATGAATATTCTCCAGAAAATCTTCAGGGAATCACCTAGACTCACTATCTCATACCATTACAATTTATAATTTATTTTTGTTTTTTATTTTAATTTTAATTTTTATTGTGGTACTGGGGTTTGAACCCAGAGGCCTTCTACCTTTGAGCTACACCGCCAGACCTATTTTAACTGTTATTTTGAAACAATGTCTTGCTAGGTAGCTGAGAGTCTTGCTAAATTGATGAGGCTGGCTGCGAACCTGTGATCTTCCTGTCTCAGCCTGCCAAGTATTGGGATTATAGGCATGTGCCACTGCACCTGGCTCCTCATATTTTAGTTCATTTTATTTTTCCATTTTCAGTTTTGAGATTGTAAAATTCGTATTCTTGTACTGGAACGATAAGGTCTGGCATTATAATATTAGAAAGTTATTTATTAGCATAAAATTTGATTTTAAAAGAACAAGTTTTATTATAACATGGAAGTTTTGAATGGGACAAAATTTCAGGGTTGATTCCCAACTTCGAAGGACATTTGACTGTCTAGCAAGCAAGCAAGAAAACAAAGGAAGGAAAGAAAGAGGAAAAGAAAGGAAAGGACAAGAAAAAACAAGACTTTCCTTTTTATCAATATAAATGAAAGATCTTTGCTGTTCCCAGTCCAAAAGAGAATTCTTCTTCAGGGAAAACTCTCCACTCCTTTAAGCAAAGTCTTTCTACTACTAACAAAAGCACTTCTCCCCCCTTTCCTGGGTAATCAATTTCAAAACCTGACCAAATATGAGAAAAGAAGTCCTTTGATATATAACAACTGTCTTGTAAAAAAAAAAAGAGAAAAATAAATAGAAGAAGATGTCAGTATGCCCCACTTTCTAATTAGAATTATTTACAGATCTTTTGTTTTCTCGCCTGGATTAAGGCCACTTTAGACCAAAAGAATTGAAGTAAATCTGGTTGGATAGTTGAATTTCTGTTGGAAGTTTTTTTGATACATGTTGCTGTGATTAAAACTTAAAAGATCTGGAAAGGTTATTCTGGAGATCATCTGCCCTGGGTAATGTGGTATCTAGAGACCCAGTAAGGTTAATCCAAATTATCCGGGAGATTACCCCTGAGACAGCAAACGGTTCCATAAACATCACCACTGCTATCCTAAGCAGAGAAATTATATGCTTCACTTTTGTTAGCATTTTCAAGGAGACTAAACTTGAAAATGTCAGTGAAATGAAGACTCAGGTTTATAGGCAAAGCTGTCACTGGACTGCTGAATTATGAGGCTAGACTTTCAGTAGCCGCCAAGTTATAGGTCAAGCGCTTCTAGGTCAACTTTCACCTCTTTCAGAAAACCCATGATGAAATTTCAAAGGCTTTTTGGTGAAGTTTTATTTTTTGAAAGAAAAAGGTAGGCAGGGCAAAAAGAGAAATTTCGTTATTTTTGTCCATTGTTGTCTGCTTTTTATGCCGTAGGATCATATGTGGATAATCAATTATTCTGGGCACACAGTGAGAAAGACAGAATGAAAAGGCTAACAGAATTCTTAAAACACTTAGGGCATTTGCTGCACAATACTATGACCTAAAGAACACAATTTCTTTTTCCTTTTTCTTCTTTTGTTTAGCCTCCAAGCTACTCAAAACTAAATTGAAATAAATTGCTTTTTCAGAATTCTAATATATAGGATTAGAGTAGGGGGTGTACAAATATAAAAATTATAAACTAAATTCTTTATTATTTGGCATATAGTAGTGGTTCAATAAATGTTGGTAGATTCTGTCCAATTACTGCCTTAAAACAAAGACAAAATATAAATATTAATACATGCAAATTGTGTGATGAGCATACCTAAGTGACTATTTATACCTATAAATAACTCTTTAGCAAATTAAAAGTTTAACATATGCAAATTGTGTGATGTGCATACCTACGTGACTACTTTCACATATAAATAGCTCTTTGGCAAGTGAAAAGTTTAAAATATATCCAGATATATGCACATGAAAAAGCATTATTAGGTGGAAAAGATTACTATATTGGTATAATTTAATGATTTTTGTTTGCCATTCAGTACAATTAGCTTATTCTAGTGCCAATATGGGGGCATCATTCTATAAAGCCCAAAATTATGACTGTGCTCTATCTTCATCTTAAACAAAAATTAAAATAGCCTATTTGTTTCTTTCTCGCTCCATTGCCATCTCCCTGGTACATGCTTCCATTATATCCTGTCAGGACTCCTGCAACAGTCGCCTAATCCATCTCTTCAACTTCTCACTGGCCCCTATAAAATCAATTTACTTTGAAAGCGATTTAGAGCCTATCACAGAGGCACAAAGAGGGCCACATGGCCTGAGCCTCATCTCCATGAAAAGCCACAGATTTAAAGTTTGACCTTACCTCTAAATGAGGATATGCATGTGGTCACAGAGATGCAGTGATGGGATTGAGAGAGATGGTCATCATACAACTTTGAATTAATGTTCCATTACCAATTAGTACTATGGCCAAACCCCAGCCACCTGAGGTATACTTTAAACTGATTTTTTGGAAATTCTGTAATTATCTTGTGAATCACATACCTATACTAAATTTATATTTTTATGTATTAAGAGTATTAACATTATAGTCCTAATTATCAGACATTCGGGGGAGTTTCTCCTCCTTTTCCTTCTTTTTCCTGACCTTGTAACATCGTAGAAGTCTTTTTCCAGCAAACTTGGGATGACACAAGTGTTGAACACGACCTACAAGGCCCTGATTGTTCTGCTCCTGCCCAGCTCAGCGGCCTCATTTTTCACCACACTCCTTGCTTCTCAACTCTGGCAACAGTGACCTTCCTTTTTCCTTCAAACGATCCACGTTTCCTCATGACACAAGACCTTTGCACACATTATGCCTCCATCTGAAATATTCTCCTTCCTTCACGTCCTGACTCCTTGGCGGTGTTTTCTCCTGCCCATCCTTTGGCTCTCTGCTCAGGTGCCACTGCCTCCCGGGAAGTCTTCCCTGACCTCTGAGTAGACAGATTTCTTGTAGACAGATTACATGTTCTCTCAGTACCATGCTCATACCTCAGTCATAACTATCCTTATAGTTACATGGTTCTTAGATTAACATTTGTCTCCACACCAGATGTAAGTTATAAAAATAGAACGTCATTTTATCTGGGGGAAAGGGGACAACATGCATGCAAAACACATACTTACTCTTCACCCGCATAGTTGGCCAGCACTTGTTAGATGTATATATGTTTAATGAATTAATGGGGTTTTTTATTATACTATGCTACCTATAAAAAATCTGAACAGATGTTAAGCATAATCTATGTTTTAAAGAGAACAATTAGATTCAAAGCCTAATCTACACTGGCCCAATTGATCTAAAACAAACAAACACATGCAAAAAAATGTATACAGTAAGTAAAGATACTACCAAAACAGTGGAACATCCATTCAAAAAGATAACTCTTGGGCAGAGCTGGTGCTTAGAGATGGCAGGATCTTTTTCACCATGGCTGCTAGTAATTTCAAGTCTAAAAGGCAAAACTCTAACCTCAAATGAAAAGTTTAAAAACAGCTGTTGGTCAAAAAGGTGCCAGAAACTTAAGAGAGGCTAAGTGGATTTAAAGACACAGAGGTGGACTGAGCCAGTTCATTCGGTGAAAAAGACAGTACATCTCCAAACGGAACTAAGATGCCACTGTGTACGTGGGGGGCCTAGATGAAAAGGTTAGTAAACTGCTGCTGTGAGAACTCTCTCCAGGCAGGGCCAGTGGTCAACACCCGCATGCCAAAGGACAGTCACAGGCCAGCACAGGCTTTGTTGAATTCTTGAGTGAGGAAACACTGACTATGCCATTAAGATTATGAACATGATCAAACTCTATGGGAAGCCAGTACAAGTCAACATGCATTGGCTCACTCAAAAACCTGGATGTAGGGGCCAACATTTTCATTGGGAACCTGGTCCCGGAGATTGATGAGTCGCTGCTTTACGACACTTTCAGCACCTTCAGGTCATCTTACAAACCCCCATTATTATGCGGGCCCCTGACACAGGCAACTCCAAGGGTTATGCCTTTATTAATTTTGCTTTTTAATGCTTTGGATGCAGCTATTGAGGCCATAAATGGGCAGTACCTCTGTAACCGCCCTCTCACTGTGTCTTATGCCTTTATGAAGGACTCTAAGGGTGAGTGTCATGGCTCAGCAGCAGAACGACTTCTGGCAGCTTAACCCCCTCTCCCAGGCTGATCGCCTCACCAGCTGTTTGCAGATGCACCCTCTCCACCCTCTGCTCCCAATCCTGTGGTATCATCATTGAGATCTGGGCTTCTTCCACCAGGCATGCCACCTCCTGGCTCCTTCCCACCTCCAGTGCCACCAGGAAAATGGAGAGACCTGGAGAATATTATGTTAAGTGAGATTAGCCAGTCACAGAACATGAAGGGTTATATGTTTTCTCTCATATGCAGAAGCTAGGGAGTAATTGGGATATAACAGGGACTTTAGATAATGGAGCAGGAACTCAAGTGCACTGAGAGAGGTGTTTTGGGGAGCTGGGGGGAGAATTAATGAAGGAAACACTTCCATTGATATTATGTACATATGTGAGAATACCAATGCCAGTCTTAGTATTTTGTATGCGGAAGGGGAGAGTGGAGAGGGAGCAGGAGAAAGCTCGCCAAGTGCTGTGTGCATGTATGTCACTATCACTATATTATGATGTGAGACTATAATGCATCAATAAAATTATAAAAAAGTATTATTTACCACCATAACAAAGTAGTATTTATCCCAGGAATGCAAGGGTGGTTTAACATAAGCAAACCAATGTAAAGTATTGCATTAATAGAACACAGGGGCAAAAACCATACAATCATTTCTATTGATACAAATAAAATAGCAGTTTAAAAAAATCCAATATCCTTCCATGATAAAAAAAAAAAATCTCAGAAAACTATGAGTAGAAAGAAAATTTCTCAGAGCTGGGCGTGGTGGCGCACGCTTGTAATCCCAGTACTTTGGGAGGCGGAGACCGGAGGATTGCAGGTTCGAGGACAGCCTTAGCAATTTAGTGAGGTTCTCAGCAACCTAGTGAGACCCTCAAATAAGAAATAAAATAAGAAATAAAATCAGTCTAGGGGTGTAACTCGGAGGTAGAATGCGTTTTCTGGGTTCAATTCCCAGTGCAAAAAAACCCCACAGCTAACATCATACTCAATGGTTGAAGACTAAAAGCTTTTCCCCTAATATGAGGAACAAGACAATGGTGCCCACTTTCTCTGCTGCTATTCAGTGTTGTAGTGGAAGTTCTTTTTTTTTTTTTTTGCGGTACCGGGGATTGGACACAGGGGCGTTCTACCTCCACGCTATGCCCCCCAGCCCTATTTTTTATACTTATTTTGAAACCGGGTCTCATGAAGTTGCAGAGGGCCTCACTAAGTAAAGAGAGAGAGAGAGAGAGAGCGAACTGAGGCTGGCCACGAACCCGGATCCTCCGGTCTCTGCCTCCCAAAGTACTGGGATTACAAGCGTGCACCACCACGCCTGGCATGGAAGTTCTATCCAGTGCTATTAGACAATCAATAAAATAAAACATATCAAAAATTGGTAAAAAATCATAAGACTATTACATTGCAGGCAATGTAATCCTACATGTAGAAAAAAATTAAAAACCATGAGAAAGATACTAGAACTAATAAAGAAACTCAGAAAAGTTGCAAGGTATAAGATTCACACACAAAATCAATTGCATTTCTATGTACCAGCAATAAACAACCTAAAAGGAAATGAAGAAAGAAATTCCACTTACAACAGTATCTTAAAGAATTAAATACTTGGAATAAATCTAACCAAGGAGGTGAAAGACTTGTATGCTGAAAACTAAAAATCATTGTAAAAGAAATAAAGATGATATGAAACAAGCTAAATGTCCACTAACTGATGAATGACTAAAGAAAATGTGATACATTTATACAATGGAACACTATTCAGCCATATAAAAAGATGAAATTCTATCATTTGTGACAAATGCATGGAACTGGAGATCACTATGTTTAGTGAAGTAAGACAGGAGCAGAAAGACAAGTATTGTATTGACATCACTAATATGTGGTACTAAGTTATAATTAGGGAATATAAGATCTGGTGTTTTATTGCATGTAGAAAAAAATTAAAAATCCATGAGAAAGATACTAGAGCTAATAAAGAAACTCAGAAAAGTTACATGTTATCATGTAATGATAACATACTATGTATTTCAAAAAACTTAGAAGAACAGATTTTGAATGTTTTATCATAAAGAAATGATAAACATTTGAGGAGATAAATATGTTCTCCCTGATTTGAACATTATACAATGTATACATGTGTTGAGACATCACAACAAGGTAATCCATGTCAAATTTTTATGTGTCAATTAAAATTATTTAGTCTTAAAAAAAGAATTAAATAAGGCATAAATAAAAAAGGATAACTCTTTTGCTAGTAATTTCAAGTCTAAAAGGCAAAACTCTAACTTCAAATGAAAAGTTTAAAAACAGCTGTTGGTAAAAAAAAAAAAAGGTGCCAGAAACTTAAGAGAGGCTAAGTGGATTTAAAGGCACAAAGGTGGACTGAGCCAGTACATTCGGTGGACTTGGTTGTCCATGGCTCTTTAAGTCTCTGAGTCACATGAAGGAAGGGAGAGGCATCCATCCCTGCTTCCGAGCCCCCAGACATCCTCTAATGAATCACGTCAGCGATGTGCTCTGGTTTCTGTTGTCTTACTTCTTCACAGGGACAGAGGCTAAAGGAGAAAGGTTTCTTCTACACTTCAAACAATCAACATATTGTATCAGAATGGGTACATTAAAAAACAAAATTAAGCCAGGCGTGGTGGCACACACCTGTAAAACTTGAGACGCTGATACAGGAGGATCACAGATTTGTGGCCAGCCTCAGCAACTTAGGGAGACTCTCAGCAACTTAATGAGACCTTGTTTCAAAATAAAAAATAAAATAGGGTTTGGGGTGCAGCCTGGATGCCCCTGAATTCAATCCATACACATACACCCAAAAAATTCAACTTCCTACATATAATGGAAAAGAACATCCAAACCACAGGCAATAAGAACAATTTGGTTGTGGTGACAGGAAAATATCCTATGCCCATGAGAAGGCCATTACTGATCAGTAGCTGGATAGCTAACATGTACCCAGGGCTTACTAAGTGCCAGGCACCAGACTGAGTAATTTACATATGTTAACTTTTCACAATGGCCTCATGAAATCACATTTTACTATCATCCCAATTTCGCAGGTGAGAAAATTCATGCACAAGTTGTGTGTGTGTGTGTGTGTGTGTGTGTGTGTGTGTGTACATACACATTTCTCAGCATTAAGGCAAATATTAAGATGTGGAAGAAAGGTATTTAAAGGAAGAGAATTCAGAGTAGAGAAGGCCAGAATCAACTTCTCTAACCTGAAATAATAATAGGAGCTAACATTTTTTAATGCTCTGCTAATTCCTTTATCAAATTGTCTCACTTAAATCATATAATAGCCCTGTGAGGGCTACATAGCTCCGTTTTACAGATGAACAAACCTGAGGCTCAGAGTAGTTGAGCAACTTACACAAGGTCTCACACATTAAATCCAAATCTAAATCATACTGCATCAGTTGGGGGAGTTTGTTCTTGCCAACAAAAGACCATGCAAAGCCTCCTAGAACTTGGGTAAGATATTTATGAACAAGCAGATGAAAAAGAGTAAAAAAACACAGGTGGGGTGGCTAGGTTAAATAACTAATTACCAAGAGAATGTCTGTGCAGGAGGAGGAAGAGAAGAGGGAGGACAATTTAATCAACCATTTATATAGAAAAATAAATACTGTGAAGTTTAGAGAAGGCTGTGCCTTAGTCCATTCCACTGTTATAATAAAGCACCATAAATTAGATGGATTATAAACAATGGGAATTTATTTCTCCAAAGTTCTAGCAGCTGGAAGTCTGAGGTCAGGATGCCCGTGTATATAAATTCTGATTTATAAATTAAATAGAAAGTACATGGAAATCTGAGGTCTGGTGAGGGCCCTCTTCCAGGTTGCAGGCTGCCAACTTCTCTTTTTATCCTCACATGGTGGAAAGATAGCTAGCTAGAAAGAAGCTGGCCTCTTCTTATGAGGACACGAATCCCAGCCATAGGCTCCACCTTCATGATCTAATTTCATTCCAAAGGCCCCACCTCCAAATACCATCGCATTGGGATTAGAGCTTCAACATAATGAACTTTAGGGGACACAAACATTCAAACCATAGTAGCTTTATGAGATAGTAAAAATTCAAATGACACATATTTGTGCAAAAAATGGGGATATAAAAATAATGATTATAAGATAATAGCTACCATTATGATAGTGTTTACTAAGTATCAGACATTATTCTAAGAACTTTATATTAACTCATTTAATCTTCGAAATCATTCTGTAAGATAAGTAGTATTATAATTCACAATTTACAGATGAGGAAATTAAGAAGTATAGAGTTTAAATAACTTAACCAACGTCATATAATAAGCAGCTAAGACAACGCAAGCCAGCACCAATGCTGAGCTTATTTCTGAGGTGCTCCTCGTGGAAGGCCGTGTTTAACTGCTACATCACAACTGGCACGCATCACTTCATACACCAAATTCAGGTTTCAGGAAACCATTTCATTATTTTTATAGCATGCTAAACTTGCTTATTTGTCTTTTGAAAAAGGAATTATGCTAATTTTCTGGGAAGGTAGATTTTACTATGAAACAAACTAATGAAGAATAAGTAACAAGTCATGATTTTGTATCCTAACTAAATTATAGTAGAATATCTCCATTATTCATTTTAACTCATGATTTCTTAGATCTCTATTCTTATTTTCCCTCCTTCTCTCTTTCTTCAGTCCATAAGTCATCAGATAGACCCCAGAAGGACAGCAGTGGAGGCCTACGGAAGGAATAGGTGGAAGCCAGGGAGAAAGGGCAGCCTGGGGAGCTCAGTAACGGAGGACTTTTGAAGATGTGCTGGAGCCAGGTGGCAGCAGCAGGTAACCTGCTGCAGCTGGTAATGGCAGCCCATGTGAAGACGCTACTGTAGGAATCAGAGAAGCAGGGACAGCCAGACAAGGTCAGTAGATGGCTACATACAAAAAAAAAAAAAAACTGAGCAAATCAATAGAGATATTGGTAATAATGGGAGCCAGATTTCTCAATGACTGAAAAGAATCCTATAGGATTAGATTGGAATCAGAGTTATCAATATGAATTCATGGTTTCAATAAATATAGCTATAAATGTTTGTGGATATTTCTTAGCTCTGGCCTGGGAACAGCAACTATGTGTGTGGTGAGCACATTTAACATCTATCACTCAGATCTTAGCTTGTAAAATCCACTCCACAGTCAAAAGAACTAGGACTTCTTTGGAGAAATGGCTGAATCCAGGGCTGGGCAAGGAAAATACAAGATAAGCATAAAACATCTTTTGGCACCAGATAGTAAGCAAATATTTAAAAGATGGTAAAGACATGTCAAAAGGACATAGAAACTAGTTTAAAGGGCGTCTTATGGCCAAATCTGTGATAATTTGAGCATCAAAATAATGACAATGGATAATAAATCATTGAATAAAATAGAATATTTTAGTCTATGCCAATCTAAATAAATAAGTGAATAAGTAAATGGGAAGAAAAGGCAGCTTTGCATAAAGTATAACACCAACTAATAAATATAGAAGAAATGACAGAATTGGAAGAAACACCAGTTAGAAACCATCACAGCAATAATTCATTCAAGCAAAACATATCAATGGCTGCTAAAACTAGTGGGTGAGAGTGAGATTTAAAAAAAAACTATTTATATAGTTTTGAAGTATTTCCACACAAAATACTTACCTACAAAGGGAAAAGAAGCAAATGTACAGTGGAGAATCCTGGGAGACACTACGTTAAATAATCAGTGTTTATACCAGCAGTAAGGGGGAATCAACATCACGTGCCACTCAAGTGAAAAGCAAGGCGGGCATATTACCACTCCTATGAGATTTTTTCCAAAACCTACATGACCTTCAGGCAGCAGCCCGGCTATGACCTTAAAGACGACTCTTGGCTAAAAGCTTAGGGACAAGATAGGAGAATAAGACTTTCTTCAAAGGTAAACAAAGGAGCAACTTTCCCAGCAGCTAAAAACCACAAGATAAAGCAGCTAAGTCCAGCAAGATGGTGCCACCCAGTCCCAACCACGTGTAGCCCAAGATGGCGTCTCCCAGTCCTGGTCACATGGAGGCTAATTCAGGGACTCTAGCTCAGGAAGCGGAAATGAAACCTGACCGGAGCCCCCGTATTGGTACCCCTGCCTGTTATTGATCCAGTCAAAACATATGGGGCTCAGATCCGGAGCTTTTGCTCACTGGGCCTTCACTAGTGAATAAAGAGACCTGCTTCATCCTACTCCAGCCTCTGTCTTGTCAGGAGGAAATATTTGAAAGACTCAAATTGAGGAGATTCTATAACGTAGCTGACCTGTGGCCTTAAAACATGTCAAGGATCTGAAACTCAAGGGAAGACTGAGGAACAGACTGAAAGACCAGAGAAAGAATGATTACTGATTGCAACACGTGACCCTGAATCCCTATGCTATAAAGGATGCAGAAGTTTTTGGTGCTGTTCTTAAAATTTTTATGTAAGTTTGAAATCGTTGCCAAACAACTTTTTAAATCTCAAGTAGATTATATAAATTGTTGAATATACCTGGGTGTGGTGGTGCACACCTCTAATCCCAGTACTTGGGAGGCTGAGATAGGAGGATCACAGGTTTGAAGCCAACCTTAGCAACTTAGTGAGACTCTCAGCAACTTAGCAAGACCCTGTTTCCAAAAAAAGGCTGAGGGTGGAGTTCAGAGGTAGAATGCCCCTGGCATAAAACTGAATCATGATTTATATATTAAACACAAAGTACATGAAAATCTGATAAATTGTTTCTTGATTGAAGTACATATTCAAATAAGCAGAAATATTTATTTTTAATTATATCCTTGTTAAAATATTTATTTTGAATTATATCTTATCCTTTCTCTTACTGAGAAATCATTCAGTCCTTCCTTTATAGAGTTGGAAACTGAAGCCCAGAAAATAAAGAGGGAGTGCTATGATTATATAATTACAGAACACTAGTCATATATATGAATTTTCTCTTTTAAAAATCTGAGGTGTGCCGGGCGTGGTGGCGCACACTTGTAATCCCAGTATTTGGGAGGCGGAGACCGGAGGATCCGGGTTCGCGGCCAACCTCAGCTACTTAGTGAGGCCCTCCACAACTTAGTGAGACCGGTTTCAAAATAAAGTATAAAAAATAGGGCCGGGGGTGTAGCTCGGAGGTAAAACACCCCTAGGTTCAATCCCCAGTACCGAAAAAAACAATCTGAGGTGATTTTCCTATGTCTTGACATTATTAAAACAAAAGTCTGCTTTCCAGTTCAAATAAGGCTGCAAATAATTTTTATAAAGTATAGATATAATGATACACATTTTTTAGAAATCCTGTAAATTTGAACTCCAGGTTCTTACCAAAAAAGGCATTTCACTATTAACCCTTCAGTTAGAAATAGCTAGTCTTTTGATACTTTATTCCTCAAATATCCTAGGGACTAAAAGAGCATATTGCTCAACTTAAAAGCAGATCTGAGGTACAAATGAAACACTGTAGTCAACACTCTGATTTTTTTCCTTTGCCTTCATTCCAATCCAAATGATTACTCTTAGTTGCACGTGCTGATTCTGATCCCATGTCCAGTGGTTTTAGGGTACAAGTCTTTACTCTTGGATGATGCTAAACTGCCATATAATGATCTTAAGATGTCTAAGGATGAAGCCAATGCTAAGAATGACAAAGTAGAGATACAGAAGAATCTCAGTGTCCAATCTCACAGTGCCACTGAATTAAACAACCTGAAGACTGTTTTATCTCAGGATCTCCTAATATACAGAAGAACAAACAGAAAATAGCAAACACCCTTATTATTTAAAACCATTTGGATGGGTTTTCTATTTTAGCCAATTGATACACAGACATTAGTGAGAAATATATAAGGCGAGAGATTGCCTACAAAGAGAATAAATCTTAAAATATGCAGACAAATAAAATATCAGCCACAGGCCTCAAATAACTTAAAAGTTTCCACATCTTAACCAGTTTCTGGAAAGTCACCATGCTTCGCAAGTGGATTTTTGTAAGCAAGAGTCCAGAGTTATCTTAGAGGCCTACCACTGGGCCTAGTCAGCAGAGGACTAAGGAAGGGAAAGAAGAGTTGCTAAACCAACCAAATTCAAACAAGCTGTTGTGTTGTGGCGAAAACTCCAAATTGCTTATTGAAATAAAACACCAACAACATATTCTTCCACAAGGTTTGCTCACAGGTTCTTGTAATTCAGTGCTTTGTATCCCAAAACATCAGTTAGCCAAGGCCGGGAGACTGAAGGTGAATACAGCCAATAGCCCCATCAAGACTGCTGAGAGCCATGGACACATTGCTAAAATGTCACTTGTTACAAATGTCTGCTCCTCATACCAAACTCAGGGGCCTCATTCAAGTACCCACCCTAGTAGCCATGTGTGACCTTTAGGATGGTGTATACAAAATGCTGAATTGGAGAACTGTCGGATGGAGTGGAGAGATGAGATAATAGCTGAGAGATAATGTTAAATGGGCTCCTACCCAGCCAAGGCTATCAGGTTTCTCTGAAACGGCATGTGACTTCACTGGGCTATCAGTTTACTCCAGGCACTGCCATTTGCCAGGCAGGAGATTCAATGTAGGGGTACTGCCATCTGCCGGCGGCTCTCTTCCCAGGGACAGACACTCAGAACCTAGGGATTGTGCTTGCCAGAGCACACGGGCATCACTCAGCAAGTGATGGTTTCTTTTCCATTGTTAAAATTAGACTGTCTGTCTTCTCTGTTGATTAGGGAAATATAAAATTCTCCTGAGGAAGTTGAGCGAGATATCTCAAAAACAAACAGAAGAGAAAAAAGAAATAGAAGACAAACACATTTTGCAAAAATACCAACTTCTGTCCCAGTGGCTCACTAAAATCCTACAGATAAAATTGTCTTCATGTTTAAGCAAGTACTGACACGTTTTTATAAATGGTATGGTAATTCTTATGCTTGGGAAAAATAGACAGAAATGGAGCACAGTGGTTTATCTGAGAACATACTTACAGACAAGTCTTAAAATCTCCTGTGAGAATCCTAACCTCTTAGAGAATATATTTTCCATGTGGTATAGAGAAAGAAAAGAGAAAGAAGTACTAGCTTCCAAGCACAAGAGTACAGACTCAGAAGGTGAAAATCCCCCTTTTTAATGATGTTCCTGGAAGCATACTTGGTTTATTTTGTAGGTACAGTTGTTCAGGCAAAATTACTACTTCAGGACACAGAATACAAGTCACAGGACTATGACATTTCCCTCGCTGTCTTCCCAAGACTGTGTACTTCCAAATCGTATGAATGTAATAAATATGGAGGTAGGTCATATTGTTTCGCCCACATTTCATTCTTCAGGGCCACACTCTTTAAGAACATCACAGGACCTCTGTATCAGGAAGTAGCCCTTCAGAATAGGCCAGTTTGTGCTATCTTACAAAAACAGTAACAGGAGGTGTAAAACTTAGAAGGATAAACAAAAATATTAGAGGGCTGAAAACATGATCTGTCAGTGAAGGTTACCGGATTTGCTATCACGGTATTTAGTCTAGAGACAAGGAGTCTAAAAGGTTGCTTACTCACACGGATTTGAAAATGTCTCATAAAGAGCAAACCTTGACCTGCTTCCCCCACCTTCGCAGAGGACACAATGATGAAACAAACTAAAACCGCAGGGTTAGCAGCAAGGTATGGTAGAAAGAGCTACCACGCTTGAGAGTTGGAAATCTTGCTCTGCTTGCTAACTCTGTGACTTGGTACACATTAAGTATCAGAGGGAGAGCATCACATTTTTGAGGTAATGTGACTTCGGGAAAGATGAGACTACTTTTGATTTTCAGTTTTGTCTTGTTTCTGTTGGTTGAACTCATGAATTTGGGCCAATTCCTTAACATTGCTGAGTCTCGGTTTTCTCGATCATGATGCAGGGATAATGGCACCTATCTGACAGGGTTGTTATGAGGCTATGAACTTGAACTAACAATGCCAGGAATGCACTTAACAGAATGCCTGACACATCGTAAGTATTTGGAAAGTGCCCAGGAGTCTTCTGCAGTCTGTTTCCTTGTCTGTAAAATTGAGGGGAATGACGCCTACCTAACTAAATGACATCATAAAATACATTCAGAGCCTACAATAGTGCCTATATCCATTCTCTCTGCCTCCTCTGAGCACCATCCATAAAAAGATGCAGTAATACTACACAAGGAGGGTTATGCGAATAAAAAGAGATAATGAATATAAAAGTGTTCTACGCTGGATATGTCACATAGTAAGGGCTCAACACATGTTATCCTTACTAGTATTTAGGAACACATCCAACAGTCATCTCTTGAGAAATAATAGTTCCTGGTCCTAGAGCAGGTGTGGTCTTTTCAGCAACCTTCCATTTAAGTCCTCTCTAAAGGAAGAAAATGTGTATCACTAACAGTCACATCAAACGACTGGACCTCTGCCTCAGTAATGCTGTTCAAGGTGATCTCGAGTCCTAACTAGGAAGGTGATTTTCAGTAATAGTGAAGGATCATGAGCATTTGAACAAGGGATACTGGTAAAAAGCTCAAGATGTTTCATTCAATATCAATGTTAGTTGATAATTGTTTTTACTGTCCTTACAGGCTCTGCTTCCAATTATCTCAGTGTTGAAATAGAGAAACAGAGAAAAGGGCCGTGCATCTTCAAAGGTCTGCCCAGCGACCCAACGAGAGCACTGCTTCTCTCTCAATTTGCAGGTCCCAGTGAAATACGAGGGTAACAATAATTCAACAGACATTCTCCTTCCTCCAAAGCAGAATTGAGAACAGACAACCAGGACTTGGCTGACTGTGAAGTCTGCTAGCTTTGCTTCGCTTGCTCCACCTCCTCCCCTTTCAGGCCCTTACCCTTCTGCAGCTTGTCCTTCCAGTGTTTTCCCAGGTCTCAGGCTCACTGGCCTGCCTCCAGGTTCTGTTCTCCACCCATCTCCAAAGACTTCCACATATTCTGTCCCAGCTCTGCAACTCACTGCTCGACCATGATAATCTGAGAGCAAACTCACAATAACATGACAGCACGTGTTTATAGGGTTTCCTACTCCAGGTTTCTCATTTCTAGTCTTACAGACCCCTGTTGGACACTAGTCCTTAAACCCAAAAACGCTGGGGTAAGTCATTTGCTCACCAAACATTCACTGCGCACTGCTGTTTTCTATGCATTATGCCATACTATTATTACATATATGATGTGATACGAGCTCTGGTTCAAGAAGTTCACAGTCTAATGGAAACCAATACAATTAAATAAGTGGTATGAGAGGTACACACAACTATATTAGAAGATGACTGGGGCCCGCGGAGGTTGAGAAACCTGCTCCAGGTCACTCAGCTATCGGTGGTAGAGTTGGGATTTTGAACCCAGGAATTCCGGCTCTGGAGTCTGTGGTCTTGAGCACTGTGGAATGGTGGGAGCTTTCCCTAATGAGATCAATTATTTTGAAATAAAAATCACAAAATAATTGAGAAAATTTGCCTGAGTAATTTCATAAAAAGAAAACTTTAAAGTATGTAATGAGCTAGTAGGAGGGGAAACATGGCAAATATTGGGAGATCAATGAGTCTTCACAATTTATCCCCAATGCCTAGCACAGTGCCTGACACATTGTAGGCATCCAAGACATATTTACTTAAAAAATAAAAGAATCCTTATAAAAGTAAATGTACATCTACCTATGAACCAGCATTTCCATGCCTGGGTATTTACCCAAAAGACATGAAAACATATGTCCACTAAAAATACTGGTATGAAAATACGTATAGCAGCTTTATTGGTAATAACTAAGAACTGAAAACAACTCAAATATTTGACGATAGAAGAATGGATTTTTTAAAACTATGATATACCTATACAATGGAATGCTAGTCAAAAATAAAGGGAACAAACTACTGAGACATGTGATAACACCGATGAATCTTGGATATAGTATGCTGAGTGAAAGAAGCCATACCCAAAGAGTGGCTAGTGTGCATGCACTATAGGAAGTTCAACAACAAGAAAACTAAGCAAAAACCCACAGGACACCAGTTACCCTGACAGGGGCAGGGACATGAGGGAAGCTTCTAGGGTGATAGATGCTGAATATCTTGAGAAGAGTTTGGGTTACACAGGTATATTCATTTGTCGGAACCCAGCATTGTTCACCTAATATTGGTATATTTTGTGGGAAACTTTTACCTAAAAAAAAAAACAGATGTTAAGAACCAGAACACCCCTGAGTTCAATTCCCAGTACCACACCAAAAAAAAAGTGTTGAACTTTACTTATATATTATAGATGCTAAAGTGAATAGGGGGGAGCACACTAATGTCTACAGTTTACTTTGAAATGCACACAAAAAAATGTCAGTGGTAGAATCCATGTGGTAGGAATATGAGAATTCACTATTCATTCAACTTTTCTGTATTTTTAAATTTTCATATAATAAAATTTTCCTTAAATGAGTGAATAGAATAGGAAGGAATGAAGTGAGGTAAATGGAAATACATTGAAAAGAATGTTTGCAACCCTCTGTTCTAAAGTTCTATTTAATGCAGGAATCTCTTCTGCAACCACCAAAAACAATGGCTCATGCCAGCCTCAGTGTATACATGTGTGGTGACTGGAGACTCACTACGCCGCAAGGTAGACTACTGCACTTTTACACCACAACTAAAAATAGTTACTTAACTCACATTTTGACCATACCTAAGCAAGGAATACAGGAGGGGCAGCACAATTTTAGATAAGAAGTACAGGCCAAGGAACTAGAAACCTGGAATTTGGCTGGATCTCTCCTCTTCCTAGATCCTCACTCCATGGGTTGACTACTTGTTTGCCTTTGTCAACTTAATTAACCTACCTGGACTACAGTTTTATGTAGTGATTAATTTATTCATTCAATAAATGATTATCAAGTCCACACTATATTTCTTAAGACCTGGAGGCAAAGAGGTAAAGCCGCATGCAGGTATTCCTTTCCACTCTAAGCCTGGGGTTCTGGGTGAAGAATTAAATAATTACTCAATTGGTCTATATCAAATAGCTAACTGAGCCGGGCGTGGTGGTGCATGCTTGTAATCCCAGTACTTGGGAGGCGAAGACTGGAGGATCGGGGTTCGCGGCCAGCCTCAGCTACTTAGTGAGGCCCTCCTCAACTTAGTGAGACCCTGTTTCAAAATAAAG
>PVJS01000855.1:82500-112459 GCA_004027185.1 Glis glis | reverse complement strand
CAGAGAGATGGCTCAGCTCAAGGTTTTAAAACACTTTTCATGGACGGAGGCTCAATAACAAAATCTTTCACTATTCAGCAGCCTCATAAGAAGGATTGCATTTAAATAAACATCCTTCTAAAGACTACATTTAAATAAACTTCCTTCTAAACTCTGAAGTATGGTAGCTGCTTTCACCTTGACTAAGAAATAGTGCAATAGAAAATGTACACTTAGCCAATCAATAATGGAATTAATAGATGCCAGCAAAGATAGTGATAATAAAGCACATTAATTGAAATTTGTATGATAGAAGACCATTTTGGATGGAAAGGTATGTGTAAATTATGTGCAAATACACTTTTAGTTCTTCAGGTTCATATATCCGTATGGCTATAACCATCAAGGAGAATTTAATGTAGGCCACTGCTCTAGAACTACCATTTAATTTTGAGTAGAAACCGATAATGAAAAAAAAATATTTGGCTTATATAACAGACTGCCAAGTAAATAAAAAATGTTCATTCCAATATAAGAGCTAGAAAAACAAAATTGCTACTCTACCTCATTGAGATTTAAGTGGGTCAATAAATCATAAGCCTCTCCATTCTGAATTTCAAGACAACTGAGAAATAGACACAGACTAAAGGACCAGCAAACTATACTGCTCATGGAGTTAGATGGAGAATGGGTCTGGGACAAGCCTTGGACCTGGCCACAGATCCATTTCCTTCTCCTATTCCTGCTCTTCTTTGCTCTTTCTTCAAAGTTGAAACAGGCCTGGTGCTTTAGCACGGGGATAGAACCCTATGAATAGGAAGCAGGGAAGGAAGGTTCTCTCCAGACATGCAGTCTTTGCATTCTATCTCCCACCAACTAGATAAGTTATTGGACAAATGTTATAAGAAGTATCACCCTAACAATTTGTTTGCAGGGAGCTGCAGCTGTCTCATAGATGGGGGAACTGTGCCTTCTCTAACATACCAGAAGCCCAAATAAATCCTTTCCAGACAATCCTACTAACACAGATTGACTTCTAAGAGGGCCGAGTGAGCCAGCTCCATGGCATCTAAGGAGGATTTGTTCCCTGGAGATGGGTATACTTTAGAGAATTCAGAAATGCTCACTTGAGGGTCATGTGAAACACGGTAGATGGCTCTGACTACCACTGTTAGTGCTAATTGCTGAAAAATCTTCGCAACATGCAGCTGATGTTTTAGCTCTTCGGACATTGGGATGTAAGAAAAAATACTAGAGAAATGTTAAATATGATTTATAAGTAGAGGATATTACAATCCTAGTTAGTAAGACTTCAGCAGGTCCCTGGAACTTTCTGCACATCATGAACTTCTGCCTCCTTTCTGAGAGGCCTGGAAATCTGCTTTGCTGTCATTTATGTCAGTGCACCAGTCCAGGACTTCTTAGCACAGCCCAACTCTGCTGTCAACCCCAAATCCCAAGAGATGCATATAATCACCATATTTACTGTGATGGCCCCGGCAATAATGATACCACTGCCTCTAATGAAACTAAAGTGCACGTGTCATTTTGGAGATGTGACTTGTTCAGGCAGCGTTGCCTGTCATCTGTCTCTGGCCAAGCGGCACAACCTGCAATTTAGTTAACAAACTGAGACATCATAGAAATCAGTGCTCTTAACAGCCTTCTTTGATTCACTTGGGTTTTACCGCCTGTCTGACATATCTTGAGTCTCCAGCAAAGTGTCTCTGGTGGGAGGAGGTCCCAGCAGAGTTAAAAAGACAAGAAAAAAGAAAGCAAAGAGTTTAGTGAATTCTAAAGTTTAATGTGCACTTGTGCACTAGAAGTATATAGAAAACCCACCCAAACTATTTCTTGGTGCCAATAATTCTGTTGTTGCCAACTGGGCAACTTTCAAAATCTTGAGCCTGGTATCCCAGATCACCACTATTACTATTAGATGCCAAACTTTATTCTTGGTACTCACAGCAAACAATCTGAACCTTCTTCCCCAGACAGAATTATTGATCGGTCTAGTCATTCATTCAGCAAGTATATATTGAACACATACCATTTGTAAGATATTGTGCTAGGCAATGATACCAAGATGAACAGGACCATTTCTCCCTTTAAAATAACTCCTTGGGCTGATGTTCACTCCCAGGGATGGAACAGATGATGGCAGCTTTCAAGAAAAGTGCAAATTGGTTTCAATTCCGAGTGCTTGTCTTAAGGAAGAGTAGAATATAAAAAAACCCACTTCACTATAAAAACCTCCAAGGAAAAATGTATTCAAGGACAAAAAAAAATGGAAGAACTAGTTTTATGTTACAGTAATATGGAAAGGTTTTAGAATGGAAGTGGGATTTAAAGTCGACTTTGTACATGGATAGAATGTGGATAGATATGGAAGAGATGGTCCAATGGAACTGCTCTATGTCAACAAAACTATAGAAATGCAAAATGTCTAAGACTTGGAACCCAGGCAATCTGGGTTTAACACTGGATACTTTCATATATGAGTCAAGTAGTACTGAACAAGTCATTTGACCTCTATGAGTATTAATATTTTAATTTTAAAAATGGCAATAAAACTACCTAGCTTATGTACTGCATAGAGTAATTATGAGGACCAACTGAGATAATATACATAAAAGTGTCTGGTAAATTGAAATGCACAATATACCTATCAGAAGATCTTTAGTTGCTCTATAATAATTGTTGACTTGATTTAAAAGAAAGTTTTTTCTTTCTCTAGCTTTTACTTTGATAATTTTTAAAAGGCTGTTTTCACCCTCTTTAAAACCTTCAATAGAATCAGGAAATGCTTCATTTCATACTTATCCATTTCTTTTATCAGAGAAAATCAAAGTGCTACTTGGAAATCATCTCATTAATCTCTTAGAGGGAGGTAAGTAAGGGGACACATGTTCTGCATGGTTTTATATGAATCTCAGTTTCACAAATAGAAAAGACTAAGATAAACTTTCTTAAGTCACATAGTGAATCAAAGGCAGAGACAAAAATAGATCCAGGCATCTATTTATCTCTCTGTTCTCCCTATTATATGCATCAAAACCTTTTCCTAGGCTTCCTAGTACAGATCTGGCTTTCCAGCTCTGAAATAAGTCACTTTTTTTAGCCTCTATATCTTCATCTAAACAAACAAACAAAAAATGCTTGCCAAACAGGACTTTTGCAGAGAGAAAAATAATAATGCATATGTAATATGTATGAAAGAAATCTAGTCCAGTGTCTAAAACACACCAGATGGAAAAATAAAGACTAGCTTTTGTTTTTCATGAAGAAAATAATTTAGTTTATATAAATCTCAGAGGTGACTGTCCTAAAACATAAGAGAGTTGGGTGAAATTTAGATAAACACTTACACTGATCCTTATCAATGAATCTGAGAATTACTCATCCCATTAATCAATAAATATTAACTGGACACATACTGGATGCAAGGAATGGTGCTACATTCTAAAGATTTACAGATAACACACACTGTAGGTCCTCAGCAAGTTTACAATTGAGTAGACGAGATAAGACACAGACAAATAGCTGTTAAAAAAAGCAGTAAAGGACTGGGCGTGGTGGTGCACGCTTGTAATCCCAGTACTTTGGGAGGCAGAGACCAGAGGATCTGGGTTCGTGGCCAGCCTCAGCTCTCTCTCTCTCTCTCTCTCCCTGTCTCTCTCTCTCTCTCTCTACTTAGTGAGGCCTCCGCAACTTCGTGAGACCCGGTTTCAAAATAAAGTATAAAAAATAGGGCCAGGGGTGTAGCACAGAGGTAGAACACTCCTGGGTTCAATCCCCGGTACCACAAAAAAAAAAAAAAAAGCAGTAAAGGTAAAGGGGCAAAAAAAATTCTACAGCATTTCAGTGAAAATAGTTGTTCTCCTAGGGAAAGCTAGGATGGTCTCATGAAAGAAGTGTATTATAGTCTAGTTCATGAAGGACATCTCGAATTTCAGTGAATATAGGTAGAAAAAAAAAGTTGAGGAACCCGTGTTCTAAGCAGTGGGTCTAGTATGCCAAAAACAATGGCTAAAATGGACCACAAAGTCTGATCAGTGGTGAGTGTGACCAGATGATAGTGTATACACTAGAGGAAAATGAGTTTTGCTGGATGAAAAGGTAGGTTGAGTCCAAACCACATTAGGTAGTGAATGTTGTATTAATTAGTATATATTCTCCCCAGTTGGTATTAGAAAATCATCAAGTTAAATGACAAAAATACATATATATTTTAAATATATTTGAGATTTTTCTCAGCAGATGGAGAAATATAACAGATAAAAGGGAGATAAAGTAACACATGGCATGAGATCCCAGAAGAGACAGAAGTCAAGGACCCGGGTAGACTCAAATGTGGAAAGGGAACAAGCAAAATTTTCCTGTAAGACAGAAGGGAAGGAGGAGTAGGATCAGCTGCACTCTGTTGTGGTCAGAACACCATAATTTGATATATATAAGAAATAAACTATCAGATCATTTCTCAGAGATATCATAGGAGAAAATTGTTCAATGCTTTGAGGCTCAACTGGAGCCTTCATGATTCCTACTAAGTCTTTGATGGGGGATTAACCAATATGGTCTTCATATTCAAAATAAAAAACAGTATGAGTTCCAATGAATAGTAGATCTGTAAGTGTTTTTAGAAGTCAGATCGTACAATGGCAGGTGAAATTAGCTCACTGAAAGATTTTTGTTCTGCTTACAGTCTTCTGCCCAAAGGATACAGATTTCTGTTCACATACTAACTTATTCTCGGTCTTTAATCAAAGCATTTATGAGCTACCTGACACATATGAATATTTGACTTTGTGACCTCTGGGCTAAAAAAACAAAAAGCTTCATGGAGAAGAGTCACTCTAAACTAATCTCATCTTCTTGAGAATCTATTTACCAAAAAGGAAGATCAAGAGAATGATATAGATAGTGTAAAAACCACAACCAAGTATTAGTAGGTTTTTGGTGATATTTCTGTAGCAACCATGAAGGGAAATGGAGGATGTTTACACATTAGGAGTCTTTATAGATGGTGGTGCACTGAACAGATGGGCAGAACTTGCATGGCTGGCCACAAGACCATGTCCTTAACAATTATCTGGTCATTATTTGTATCAGTGAATTGGGCAAAGAGAAGTATGATGAAGTAAGATATGAGTAGGGACATATTGGCATATTGAATGTTAGAATGCAAATGTCATGGTGAGACTGAGGAAACTAAGAATAAGACTCAATTAAAGTTAACTAAGATAAATATAGGTTAACTTTTGTAAAAGAAACAATTGTGTGAGTGTATTATTGGAATGACTTGATCAAAATAGAAGTCATGAAGAAAAGCCAGATTTATTACATGATAAGAAGCTCAACAAAATCTAGACATGAGATAATATGCCTATAGAAACTTTTATGTAAACTCCTGATGGACTAACAGAAGCATGTTCCTATTGGAAACAGGAATAGTCTCTGTGTTTTGCAGAAGTCAGGCTGACTATGAGCATCCTGTCCTCTAATAAATAATCCTGCTTTAATAAAGTCTTCGATAGGCTTTAATGTGTCCAGAGTAGTGGGATGAGAATGATGAAATTTCTGGAAGTACTTTTATGTCATCTGAGTAATGATGATAGAAACTAGAAAAGCAAAGACTTTGGGGGAGAAATTTGATCACTGTCATTATGAAGAACAGTTCCTTGAAGAAAGGAGAACATATTAACCTTTTTTCCTGAAGAGTGGGAATAATGTATAAGACATATTTTGACTAAAAATAAGATGTCTCTCCCTGCTGCATTCGAATGTTCCTATAATGAAGGAGATTGCCTTCCAAAATCATGGAAAGAACAACTGGGCTAACTCAAGCAGCATCTGTCAGGACTGCTGTGGAAGGAATTCCTGCACTCCGAGGGAGGTTGACATCTAACAGCTCTTGTCAGCATGATTAACTATGAAGGTAACTAGGGTTGCTCAATAGCATATTGCATTAGGTTATTATCCTGGTTCTTTGTCTCCTGGATGTCATGTAACTTCTCAATGTCGTCCTACTGTGAGAAGACAAAACAGCCCATGTCATGATGATGCATTATAAACATGACCTGTATGGCCCATGGGATGGTCGTGGAGGGGATGTGAGCACAAACTGTAAGTAGGCTTCCATTATTCACATTGCGTTATTTACATTGCATTATTTACATTGTATTTTTGTGCCGCAGAGATGCACTGGAAGGAATAAGCCTGTGTAGCCACTGACCCTTCATATTGAGCCCCAGAATAAACAGACTTGGAGAATATCTAAACCTAATCCCTGCCCCCAGCCATTCCCAGCTATCCTGCTGCCCAAAGCAGGGCCACCATGCTGTGCCCGGCTGAGATAAACCGAACTTCAGTCAACCTGCAGGCTTGTAAATCTGGAAACAAATCTGCTATAACAAGCCACTAAAGTTTGGTGCAGTTCATGATGCAGACTTTTTAGACAGTGACTGACTAATATACTCAGTTTTAGGAAATGAAAGACTCAAAAACTCTTTCTGATTGATGCTAAGGTTCTAATGCTAGGATGTAAATCCAAGAAAATGGCTACACAGCTTTTTTTTCTGCATATATATTAAAGAAGAAAGTGCCAAAGTACTTTCCTTCCTTCCCTTTTAAGTATTTGAACTTGAAAGATCCGAGAATTGTAATCCATTCTAAACAGCGAATGAAAATATAGAAGGAAATTTATCTGATTGTTCAGCTTCCCTAACCACTAATAGAACCACTTCTCTCACCATAAAGCCAATGATAGTGTCTTCTAGAAATGTCATGAACAGGCAAGTGTTTTCTTTCTTTCATTTTTTTTTTTTGTGGTACTGAGGATCGAACCCAGAAGCATTCTATCTCTGAGCCCCCAGCCCTTTCTTTACTTTTTAGTTTGAAACAGGGTCTCCTAAGTTGCTGATGCTCTTACTTAGACTGCTGAGGCTAGCCTTGAACTGGCGATCCTCCTGTCTTAGCCTCCCAAGTACTAGGATTACACGTGTGTGCCACCAGGCCCAGCAGCAAATGTTCTTTCAACTTGAGACCATCAGTCTTGTTGCTGCTAGTAAATTACTTATCAGAATTATTCCTTTTTCCCATACATAAGGGTAAAGCAGTTTGTATTCTGCCTCTCTTAAGAATAGATGGACTATATCGAGTAAAATAAAAACCCCCAAAAGCTTCCCCTGTCTGAACAGAAGTCAAGACAGAATTGTTGAAGAGTGTATGGCAAAGAGGGGGCAAAAAAAAAACTTGCTTTGTTTATAAAATCTTAAAAATATGGAGATACTGTGGACACTGCATTAAAGACTTATCAAAGACCCTGTTGGTAATCAACATTAACAAAAGAAAGGCCAAATATTTAAAACTTAGGCCAAATGAGGAGTAGAACCAAGATGATGTGAAACACATGATTTGTGCACGATGGGGATTCAACAAGTGTTTCTTGGTGGGGATCAAATTAGTGTGGACATTAGAAATGGGAAGACTACTCATTTCTAGTCTGAAAAGAAACATTTACACCCAATATAGATATGTGGGATTTTTGCCTGAATCTAAAGGAAAAAATGAAATTAATCATAGAATTACTGAAAATAGCTACATAGAACGATTCTTATTCACTTAAAACCACATATATATATATATAACCAATGCTCCCCAGCAGTTTGTTCCTATGACATCATTAAAAGCAAACAATTCTATCTCACAATGGGAAATATTGCCATTTATTTTAAAATCCAAAAAAAAAATGGTTTACTACTTTTTTATTTATTCATTTTGATGCTGGGGATTGAACCCTGGAACTTGCACATGCCAGGAATGTATTCTACCACTGAGCCACACCCCAGCTTCCAATTCACTGCTTTGTAAAATTAATTTGAGCCTCCTGGTTTATGTAAATTCTCCATGTATTAGATGAATTATTGTTCTTTGCCTTTTACTCCAAAAAATGACACTGCCAGGCCAAAAATATGAGTGACCTCAACAATATTCCCATATTGGTAACTGCTATGCTAAGTCTCCAGTTCCTGCATATACTGAAACCTTTTCTTGCAAAGTCTTGGAAGCACCTGATTCATTCATTTTTCCTTGAGACAGAGTGGTAGAAAGAGGGGTTTATTATCTGAAATGGAAACCGAAGGGTAGTAGCCTCCATTCAAGGTCAGACCCAAAAGAACAACATCTGATTCCCTGGTTGCAAATGCGCCTCCTTTGCCACCTGTAAAAAAATATTCATGACCTCGGCTACTCCGGGTTACCCACTGTTTTCAGTAAAAAAGCCACTTTGTAATTTGAGGCAAGAAGTTGGTCCTGAATTTGTTTCCCCTCCTCTAGCCGAAATAAGTTCATATACAGGTTAAGGCTGAAATATCTATGCATCTTTTCCTTGTCTGCATTTCTCCCTTTTATCCCTTTACTGAATTCATTAACCATGACAAAGCCTTAATGGCAGTTTTAAAAAACTGAGATAAATATTCAAACAACTACATGGAAAAACCAAAGCCACATTAGTGTTCAACCACATTACTCCCAGATTTCTCTTTCAAAAAAGTCATAATTGCTAATCTATCCAATGTCTCTTTAAATTTTGCCTTGATGAAACATCTATATGTGTTTTAAATGCATTACTTCTGGTTTTGCGTCTTGGGGTGTGCGCACATATCTTTCTGGGTATAGGTCAGGTAGAAGGGTGGAGAAGTGTGCAAAGAGGGGAGTATGCATGTGGAGGGACCCCGTGACATAGAACCAACTATATTACAGAGATGAAAGAGGGGCCAGGGAAAGGTGGGTTAGCACCTTGCCTGTTCCTCCCCTGGCGACCCCATTCTGTCCAAATAACTCTCGATTAGTGCACACGCAGAGACAGTTCATATTTCCTCCTGAAGACCATTCTGACAGCTCACCAGCTGTTTCCATGCTATTTTTTGCCACGAAGGCATGGGTATGCCACAGCGCCTTCTCCGTCGCTCTGCCAACAGCAAAGATGCCCGCTGTTCAGTGCTGAGAGTCTGTTCCCCAACCCGAACTCCACCTTCCTATCCTCTTCTCACTGGCCTTGCACAACTGTGATTTTACAAGTCATCAGTATGTGGTCCCTTGAGGAAAACTACAAAGAGGTGGTAACTGAGATGACTGCATTAAAAATACAGTCGGATATATAAATATGCTTTTATGCCAAGAGCTAGTATGAAAAATATGTGCATGCCTTCATATTACAAAGACCTGTTTCTTTATCGTTTCCACTACTTGAAAAGATTGTCATATAGCAGAAAGAACATGGTATTAGAGTTTGACACACCTGGTTTGAATTTCCATTCTTCTTCCTTCTAGCTAGGTATCACTCATGAGTGTCAGTTTCCTTGTCTATAAAGTGGTTTGTGCTTTTTTGTTTGTTTTGTTCTGCTTTGGTTTGGGCTTGAATGAGACCACATAATAGGTAGGAACAGAGTCTGAACTTGAGCATGAATTTCATATATATGAGTTCAGTTTTTTACTCTACATAAAGACTACCTCATGCCGGGTGTGGTGGTACACTCTTGTAATCCCAGTACTTGGGAGGCTGAGACAGGAGGATCACAGGTTCGAAGCCAGCCTCAGCAACTTAGTGAGACATTGTTTCCAAATAAAAAATAAAATAGGGCCAGAGGTGTAGCTTGGAGCTAGAATGCCGCTGCACCACACATACACAAAAATAACCCAAAATAAAAAATAAATAAAAATAAAAAAGGGCTGCTTCATCAAGGCTCATCAAGGTAAACAAAAAAGAGACTGGAACAGCATGAGGTTTGGTTCACAATGAGCCTAACAAGCATGATATCTGGTTTCTAGAATCACCCGTGTTAGATGCCACTGAACAGGAAGAAGGGGGAAGGGGGCCAAATGCTAGATGACAGATGCACTGATAACACAGGAGCTGACATTTGATACAGATATAAAAGTCTAAAACTGGCATAGAGCCATGGGAGTGTATAATATGGAAGCCAATTTTCTATATCCTTCCTCAGTCCCTTAGAGAATCAAAATGACAGGAAAAAAACTCATAATTTGATTGTGGGGTCAGAAATTCCAAGCAGACCAGGAAGGACTAATATTTCTTAGTCTTATTTTCTTGATGTTGCAGGTTTGCTACCAATCCCAGGATATGCTCCTTTTCCCCGGGAGTTGTTGAGGACCTCCACCATGATTAGGGTGTCTTCTATAAGATTTCCTTTCTCCATACTGCTCAGTGATTGTATATATACGTGGCCTATGCCCATCCCTCTCTCTTCCCTCCATCACGGCTATCACCACTTTGAATATGACAAGTCTTAGGGTCAGCAAATATGTTTTACAATGGGATTGATCTTTCACCCCTGAACACAGTATGTTCAGGATATACTGATTATGAAGTCAAGAATAACAATAATAGTTACAATAATGATATCAACCCTTCCTAACACTAGAGCTGAGATAGTGTTCTAAGTACTTTCAAATAGATGCACTTGATCCTCACATCAACTCTATGAGGTAGATACTATTATTATTACCTCCATTTTATAGATGATGAAATGTAGGACAGAAGAGGTTATGTGACTTGCCCCAAATCACACAGCTTGTAAGTGGAGGATTTGGGATCCAAACCAGGCCTGATTCATTGCACTCTTAATCTCTAAGCCACTGTGACTTGTACATCATTAAAATAAAATGAAATGAAAAATGAAATGCTTTATCATTTAAAGGGGTATACACATGTGTTGTCTTCTGTTCATCCACCTTCTAATAGATAGCTTAATTATTTATCCTTTCTGAGCTTCAGATTTCTCACCACTGAAATGAAGACAGACTAGAGATCCTCAAATGTCCTTTCTAAGTCGGCCATCTATGCCCCTTGTAGAGGAATCTAGGACCCTAGGCTGTTGCTGCATCCACGGCAGGGGCTCTTCCTGTCTCCTATTCTCCTTCTGCAGAGACATTCAGAGGACAGTATGGATGCAATGCTCTCCAATATGCTGCACTTAGTAATATCTGAGCAGAGATCTAGCTTCCCTTAGGAAATACTTTGATTTCTAGATCAAGTACATATCCATGATGCTTCTGCTCTCTGGATATGTCATCAAACTATAATCTCCGAAAAGGCATCTGGGCCTCTGCCTTTTTGCTCTGGGTTAGGTGCCTGCAAGAACAAGGACTCAGGCTTCATGTCATCAGACGTCAACCCACACACTCGGTGTGATAGAAAAATCCTTTCAGCTTGTGAGGAACTGACAGTGGTAGTCAGAGTTTGATGTGACAGGGAATGAGAATCCTCGGGCTGTGGCTCAGAGAAATTAAATACTTGAGTTTTTCCTGGATGACAATGCAACCAGGATCATCATCATATCGACATCCTAAAGAGGTGCAGTTATAACTTGGCGTTATGGGTTGAATTGTGTCCCCCGAAAAGATATGTTCAAGATCTAATCCCCAGTACCTACAAATGTGATCTTGTTTGGAAATAGGATCTTTATTGATGTTATTAACGTAAGATAAGGTCATTAGAATATACCTTATCTTAATACCCTTATCCAAAATGAATGGCTTTCCTATAAAAGGCAAGCACGTGTGAAGACACACAGGTGTAACCCCATGTGACGATAGGAACAGAGATTAGAGCGGTGTAGTTTTAAGCCATGTAATACCCAGGATTGATGGCAAACACTAGAAGCTATACTGAGGCAAGGAAGGATTGTGCTTGGAGCCTTCAGAGAAAATATGGTCTTGTCTTGATTTGGGACTTGTGACATCTAGAACTGTGAGACCAATAAATTTCCATTATTTAAAAATATCTGAAGGTGATCTATGTTATGGCTGCCCTAGGAAACTAACATATTTGGTGAGCCCAATACCCAATCTTGATTCCTGGATGATGATTTAGACTTAAATCAATTTCCCTTGCCTTTTACTGTCTATGGACTCTGGCAAGAGTTGTTACCTAAGATTCCCACCATTGAAATATGATCCACAGGCAAAAAAAATGGTCTTCTGACTTGGTCAGGGATTGTGCTTGTTTGTCTTATTATTTGGCTCAGGATATCCTCTTCTTGGCTTCCTGTGAACCAGTGCTCTTGAGTAGGGTGCTGAGATGTGTACAAACAGTAAAAGAAAAAGGAGAGATGTAGTGTGGCTATTAGAGGCAAATGGATCAGGAGAGACGGTATACAGCTCATTGGTAGGATGACCATGGACATATTATTCCTTTACCACTTTGAGCCTCCAAGCCTTTATTTAGAAAATAGGTAAGATCAAGTTAACTTTACATTTCTGTGAGTTTTAAATTTCTTGCTATCTAGAAACTGGCCTAATGTCAGGCATGAGTCCTCCAAAGTAACATGGTACCAAAAAATAAAATGGAACACCTTCATCAAAAGAGGTAAGGAAATTTAAGGGCATTCTTTTCCCTGGGACCTAAGTCAACCCTAATATAACTATGAGGCTTTTCCCTATGCAACCTGTCTTCTGCACTTACTCAACCTTATATAACACAGGGTAGGTAATAGGATGCAATATACACAGTGAGTCTGCCAGCAGGAGTGCCACTGCTTCCCCTTTATTTTCAAGACTGGAGTTGAACATGTACTTTAACCCCCCCAATCACACAGTCGCTTTCCCTATGATGGATTCACGTCTCATCTCATTGGAATAACACCCTTTTGTTAGGAAGCAGAGGTGGCAGGGGCCTAGGGGCCTAGGGGCCTCCCTTTCTTTGGTTTGATTTTGTGTGTAAGGCATATTCACCAGTACATTAGTGTATCACAAGTGAGACTAGATAGAGTACAAGGTGCTGAGATGGTCAGATGACAGAGTTTCCTGGGGGAAATTCCATGCTGGAGTAGAACAGTTTTGCCCAGATGAATTCCTAGAGCTCTGACAGCCAAAACTCAACAAATAGATGTTAAAATATGGCCAAATGGTTCATCCCAAGAAGCAATAGACGACTTTCGATTCTATATTTCCATGGGGACAAGAGTAACATCAGCTCACATACAACAGTACAGTTCTGTTGACATCCACATTCAACCTTTTGCTATTGTTTTCTTCCAACTTGAAAGACAGTCTCTTTTCATTTCTCATTATAAATATTCCTTGGTGGCTTACCAACCAAATCTTCCCAAGTTCTTGAATCCAAAAATATAATAGCAGGGATAAGGTCTTTCCCATATTCCCTGAAACATCAGCTATTTCAATAAATAATTTTGAGCACCTATTATGTGTGTCATGATGAGCAGCTATGTTACATAGGATGCATCAATAAGGGAGATACAGCTCACTCTCTTCTCCGGGGGTGAGCACACCTACCGAAGGCAGGTGAATAGAAAGAAACAATGAAGCATGTATAGGAGTAACTGGAACCAGTAACTAAGTACCATGGATGTCCATCAGATGGTGAGATCATATGGGGTTGGAACTAATCAAGAAACACCTCATAGAGAAGTCTGTATTTGCAAGGAAAAAGAGAAATGGGTAAGATTTTACCTAATTGGGAGCATGAAATTACACAGATAAAAATAGCATGGTTTAAATCCTTTCTATATAATCCATCCTTATTATTAGCTCTCTTGCAACCTGGACCTAGGTTTAAGAACTGAGGCACTGATGACATTGAAAGGCAGGTGTGTATAGTGTTTAATTAAACAGACTTTAGATCCAGACAGATCTCACCCTAAATCCCAACATCACCAATTACTAATATTTGGCCTTGAGCAAATCCTTTTAATGTTGTACTTCCCAGGTTTTTTTACTTACAAAATGATGGTAATAATATCTACTCTATAGGCCTGTTTTGTTTATTAAAATCTCATGTGTAAAATGTACTGTTTAATGTTGGCACATAATAAGAAGACAATACTGGTATTAGAAAAGCTGTATAGTTTAGAAGGAAATGTAGACTTTGGAAACAAACCAATGTATGATTGATAAAGATTTTGAAATTTACTAACTGAAATGTTGGAAATCGGTTAGTTTCTCAAAATATTGGTTCCATCATTTCTTTACATTGCTGTGAGGATTCAATAAGATAAAATATAGAAAATATCTAACATCATGACTAGAACATGGAAGGGACTTAAACTTATTATTTTTATTATTGTTATTTACTAAAGATTGTAATCAAAAAGAGAGATATCATTTTCTTTCTTTTTTATCATGAAGTAGGATTGTGTAGGAAATGGGTTGAGATTGTCAATGACTGTTGTCAGCAAATAACCATGCAGTTCAGGAGCAGCCTCTGTTTCTCTCCTGGTTTTCCCTTCTCACTCTGCCCTGTCCAGCCTGGCCTTATTTCCACCATGGGGCGTTCTATTCCCTCTGGTCTGAATTCCTTTTTCCAGATGTTATGACTGGCTCCTTCCCCTCTCTTGGGTTTCAGGTGGGGATTTCAACTCCTCCCAGGAGACTTCTCTAACCACATTACCCAGCTACCTGCTGCCCTTGTTCTGTTCCTTTCCCTCTAAGCACTTCTTGCTATTTGCAATTGACTGTGATTCTCCAGTTTGAGTATTCGTTGTACGCAGGATATGACTTACCATAGGACAAGGACCTGTCTTAGTTGTTCCCTTTACAGCCCTTCCTGGAACACAGTAGGCATCCAGTAAATAAATGAATGAGTGAATGATGATTTGAACACAATAGAGGAGACCTTTCCACCTACTGTATTACACAAAGGTTGTTCTTTTCTTGGCAAAAGATAGAGTGGTGTAAAACCCTCTCCTATCGCTGCAGTCTAGAGCAGGGACAGGGCTCATGCAGAGGAATATGCAGAGCATATACCCAAAGAGAATTACTCTCTTCAAATGCAAGCCTCTCCATATCTAAATACACTTATACAAGGATATACAAGGGACCACAATGGAAAGAGATACAAGTATTCAGAACCTTGAACATAAGTTTGAACACTGAACAATCATTGTAAGCAGAGAGATGAAGATTATTGTCTCTGGTCTGACTTCCTTATTGGTGGAAGGAATGTTTTCCTGTAAAACATCCTGGGACGTAGAAGAGAATCAGTGGAAGAAACATAAAATAAAGAGACAAGGGCTTTGGAATTCCAACACAATCAAAACTGTAAAAATTCCCTGAGCCCTATCTTACTAAGATGGTTACTACTTCCTCTGTAAGGAGGAATTATAATACACTATATGTACTTGGATAATCAAATAAATGGCCAACGGATCTCAACTAACTCAAGTCCCAAGTAGGAGATGCTCCTTCATTTTTTATTTGGACCAGGTCCAAAATAACAAGAAGAGTCAAGATTCTAAAATCCAGTACGGGCAACAGTCCCTTGGGAAAATGTTTTCTGAACTAGTCTTACTCTGCTCTGAGTCATAGGTTAGTAAATTTTAATCCTTAGCCGGGCGTGGTGGTACAGGCTTGTAATCCCAGTACTTGGGAGGCTGAGACCGGAGGATCGCAGGTTCGCGGCCAGCCTCAGCTACTTAGTGAGGCCCTCTGCAACTTAGTGAGAACCTGTTTCAAAATAAAGAATAAAAAATAGGGCTGGGGGTGTAGCTCGGAGGTAGAATGCCCCTGGGTTCAATCCCCTGACCCGCAAAAAGCAAAAAAAAAAAAAAAAAGAAAAAGAAAAAGGAAAGAAAACTTTAATCCTTTCTTTCCTGTTAGAACTTTCCAAAATGACCAGTCTAAAAGTTGTCCTTATGCTGAAAGGGAAAGATTGCAAGAATGTTTTTCTTCATGGTTTTGCAACAACTGGCCTTCCCATGGGAACTAGTAGCACTCACTTGTAAACGGTGCCACATGGCACCATTTGTAAAATTACTATTCCAGCAAGCAAAAGAATGTTCCATAGATAGAAAAAAGTTCATTTTTTTCCAAAGAGCCTCATTTCCACTTGGGAAGTAGCTAATTTGCATTGCAGGAGCTGACTCTGTGTTATTACATTTCTACATCCGCCAAGTTCATAGGTTAACCACATGTTGTGCTAATGACCATTTCTTTGCGTGCTTTTAAAGTTATTTTCGTTTCATTAGCTACGCGTTTGCTCTTTAATTATTCTCTGCTTATGTTGTGTTGCTGCCATCATCAGATTTCTATGAGGGGAAAGGTCTGCTACCTTCAAGCCAGCGTGAGTACCTGTGCAAGTGACCGGGCACACAACTCATACCTTCTTTCTACCAGGCCTTTGAAAGTCCTGCTGATTTTTTTGTTTCCTTCCTCCCTGTTTAGACCTTTGGATATCATCTTCCTCCAGTCCTCACATGCTGCCACCCTGTTTACCTCCTCCCAGCAGCCTTCACACAATGATTGTCTCCCTCCTGGAATCTGAGACTTCACAATCCCCACATAGCGCCTGCCTTTAATTAAATTCTAGTCCCCAACCACCGCTGCCAAGATTCTCAGATACCCTGAAAGGTTCAACGTTAATTAACCAGGGCTCTGCAAACTCTCCAAGCTGGCATACTAGAAGAAGAAGGAGGGTGGTAAGACTGTAACAATGAAGATTTCTAGCAATTCTATGATGATGCTCTGGAAGGAGGTGTCTCCGTTCCAGCAGAGAGGCATTCAGGTATGAGAGAAGGTAGGCACTATAAGTGACCATAACAACATGGCCCTGCATCATATTTACTTTTTAAAAATTCAATTTATTGCATCCTTGTTTTTCATTTGGGAATTGAAGACAGTCATACTCTCTCCTATTTTGACTTTCCCCAATGAAATAGAAAAAAAAAACTGGAACAATGTTAAAATAAATAAAATCCTCAATGCAATTTTGATAATTTTTAAAGCTTATCTGGGGATATTCTCTGAGTGTAATATGCTAATTGACCATCAACTTTAAATGCTCTAGATTTCTAAAACTTCTTAGAAATTACAAAGGGGAAAACTATAGTGGTACATTTGGTAACAACTGCACAGTGGAAATAATGTAAGAAATGGATCTGATTGGAACAATCACTGACTCTCTAAGACAGAAGAACTTAGCAGTTAATAAAATGAAAACATATGTTATGGATGCATCCCTTCAGTGATGCTGAAAAGTGACCACCCTTCCTTTTTCTTCAGTACCTCCAGGGGCGAACTAACTCTCCTATAAAGAGATCATTTGATACCTAAGTAACTCTTGGAAATGGTACTACTTCTACCTATTATGATTTCTTGAGGTATTACAGAACCTGTCTCCTGGATATTTTTCCTGGGTTTAGAGATACTGTGTGCTTCCAGAATTTTTTTTTCAGGTTACTATTATAGACTTTTGAGTTAACTCTTCTCTCTGTGCCTGATCACAGGAGCCGCGCTTGGATCCTAGAGAAGCTAGCATTCTGAAACTGGAGGTTTGGATCTGCCATGGTATTCATGAGCTTTTTGAAGAGCTGTAGAAAATAAGCCCCCCCCATTGCTGGTATCTGTTCTTACCTGGATAAGTATGTCTGGCCTCTGAAGGATCTGTGCCCAACCAAAGCCCCACACTCTACAAACCCAAGAAGTGTCTTCAAATTGGTTCGATATAGACATAACCTGGAGATATAGATACTTTCAAGACCAATAGAACTGACATATTAGAGATAAAGGAGATATTTCTTAAAAAGATCACAGAAAATGTATGAGAAAAAATATGGGTCTTAAGGACTTTTACCTAGCAAAATCCTCTGAATCAGATATTGAAAGGCAAATAATCTCTGAGAGAGAGAGAGAGAGAGAGAGAGAGAGAGAGGGAGAAAGATATCAGCCCACAATTTTTGATTGGTCATATAAAAATAAGGTATTATTTCCAATTTTCCTCATATATGAGATGATTGATTACATTTTTAAACCTCTAAATTGCCCTCTTATGAGGAAATCATGCCTTCCTATTTCAAGCATTTTCCTATAAACTTTCTATTTTTCATTCCAAAGAAATTTCAGTGCATATTTCTTCTCCACTAATGAATCTATTAAAAGAAACCTGTATCTTTTCCTTTTTAATCTTTTTTATTTTCTAATATACTAAGGAAGATAAAATCCAATTGTTCACATTGTTTTAAAGCCCACAACGGAATTTCAAATTCAACTAATAAGACTGCACATACACAAACACTTTGCATTGAAAATTGTCAAACCATATATTATAAAAACTATACATTCTTTTCAGCTACCATCTTTTGAGCACCTGCTACATTCCAGTGTAAAAACTGTATAGAAAGTTTCATCCCAGAAGCTTTTATATATGGTACCACATTTAATCTTCTAATGACCTGATGAGTTAGTTATTATTACTCGAACTTTAAAATGAAATAATTGAAGTTCTGTGAGGTTAATAACTGCATCCTATGTCACAGAGCAAGTAAGTGGTAAAAGCCAGATGTGACCTAATTCTCTCTGATATTCATTGAATAAATTATTGAATTGATACAGGGATGAAGGAATGAAGGCTGTGCCAGCTATTTAGTGACAGATGATACAAATCCAGAAAGACATCAAGCGATAATAATGAATAAGGTTATTATTTTTCAACCTGCTCTATATTCAGAATGCCTGAGCTGTCCATTCCTATTCTTTTGCAGTGGGACTAGAATGTACTGGGATAGAACTCAATAGCTGAGGAACTCAGAGGAATCAAAGGGAAGAAAAGAAGTAGAGGTGTACTGGCAGCACACCAATAGTGCAGAATCTAAAGATGCCTGCTGGGAGGTTTCAGTCCACGCTTCCCTGCTGAGATGGCATATCCTAGTGGTCTGGGTAATCTCTAGCCAGAACTGCAAGAGGCAATCTGTAACTTTTAGGAGGCCCTGTGCTTCTAATATCATCTAACTGGTCAGAAATTTCTCTTTGGTGAAGGCCATGGAAAGTCATGAATTGCCATTTTGAAAACTAAAATTGGTATTGTTACCAAAGGAGAGGTGCTTTTAATTAACTCACATATCATTATTTTACTTTCCATATTGATGCAGGATTCAGTGTAGGTCATTTCTTCCCCAAGCTCTCTGATCAGAAAGCTATTTGTAAAATCTAGGTGCTTTGATAATTGGCTAGTTAAACCTATTATTTTTATCTGCCTTTCTACCATTTTGTATCAGTTCTTTTTTTTTTTTTTTTGCAGTACTGGGAATTGAACCCAGGGGCATTCTACCTCCAAGCTACACCCCCAGCCCTACTTTATTCTTTATTTTGAAACAGGATCTCACTAAGTTGCAGAGGGCTTCACTAAGTAGCTGAGGCTGGCTGTGATCCCGGATCCTCCAGTCTCAGCCTCCCAAGTACTGGGATTACAAGCATGTGCCACCATGCCTGGCTATATCAGTTCTTTTTCCTTTCCTTGTATAATTAAATGTAAAATAATAATCCTTAAGAATGATCGGTATAGAAATATTACCCTATGCAAATAATCCAAAAACCTTTGGAAGGAAGGGATTCTTAGGGCTACTGGTGCTGAGAAGGCTTGAAGATGCAAACCCTCAAGGAAAGTGGTTAGTTCACAAAGAGGCACTAAGCACAAATAAGCAAAACTGGGTGAAGGATAACTTCTGCCACAAATAAGCAATGGCTCAAAAAAGGTAAATGTCATATTTCAATGATGTCCTACATTGCAAATTTGGCACCCTATTTATCTGCAGAATAACAGAGTTTTTGAGCTACAGAAGTGAGGATAATGTGCATTCATGTAGAGATTGGCCATGTTGCTGTTTCTTTTCTTGAAAATGGGGAAAAATTCAAACTACACTAAGCATTAGAAAATTGGGCATGTGAGTTATTTCAGTGATGAAAAACAGAAAAAAAATACTAGTAATGCAAAGGCCAATAAATGAAAAGTTTCAACTGAGACCTGTGATGGTCCCAGTAGACACCGCCAGGCATCTGGAGAGGAGGATGTGGGCTCTGGGCTCCCTTGCACATCTAGTTATGGCTCTTACAGTAATGGCAGTAGGACCATCTTGAGGAAGGAAGCACTTCAAGTGATGCTATGTGCATAGACAAAATTATCAATGCTAATATCATGTACAGGGAAGGGGGCATGGGGTGGGACCTCAGAGGAAGCTCACCAAGTGCTGTGTGTATGTATGTTCCTATAAGACTGAACCTCATTACGATGTGTGAGTACAATGCAATAATAAAAGTATATTTAAAAAAGAATATTCAGTAAGTGGAAAAAATCTTGAGAATTTTTCTTTGACAAATTATAGACTTGCAATGATAATTTACTCACTTATACATTTATTCATTCACTGTGTATTAAGCCACTAAGTGGAGAGCACTAGACTATGCTACAGAGATAGGAAGACGAACTACAATCTATGTCTTGCTCTCCAAAAGCTTAAAGGGCACCGAAGAAGACACGCAAACTAATAAGTAAAGAAAATAACTATTTACTTCATACCTATGGAGGCTATTAATTATGCTTGGTGATTCACACCAACTTTTTAATTTAATTCATTTAATTCTTACAATAATCCTATGAGACATATTATTATCGTAAATACATGATAAAAAGACTCTGGGTCAAAGAGGCTCAGTTACACCCAAGTCTGTGGTGTTAGAAAGAGGGAAATCCTATGCTTCTTAATCACTATACTTGGGAATAATACAACAGTGCTATTTATAGATCCTGTGTATTGGGAATAAAGGTGCATGTTCAGATCCACCCCGGGGGGAAGGGAATCTGGAAAGTTTTCAGAGAGATGCTATTTAGGATGTGAAGACCAGACTGCATAGAATAGCAATTTATCCCATGTATTTCTATTCCATTTTGGGAGTGGAATACAGAGATTCAGAAGACACTTGTACACTGTTGGTAGGAATGCAAACTGGTGCAGCCATTATGGAAAACGATATGGCAGTTCCTCAAAAATATTAAAAGTTGAATAACCATATGACTCAGCAATGTCTTTTCTGGGTATGTCTCCAAAGAAAATAAAATCAGCACCTGGAAGAGATATTTGCACTCCCATGGTCAATGCATATTATTCATAATAACCAAGATATAAAAACAACTCCAGTGTCTATTGAGAGTTGAAAATACAAGGAAATCATGGTATATGCATACAATGGAACATTTTTTGAGCCTTTAAAAAGGAGATCCTGGGGGCCGGGCGTGGCGGTGTACGCTTGTAATCCCAGTACTTGGGAGGCTGAGACAGGAGGATCGCAGGTTCATGGCCAGCCTCAGCTAGTTAGTGAGGCCCTCCGCAACTTAGCGAGACTCTGCTTCAAAATAAAGAATAAAAAATAGGGCTAGGGTGGAGTTTGGAGGTAGAATGCCCCTGGGTTCAATCCCCAGGACCGCAAAAAACAAAAAGGAGATCCTGTCATTTTCAGCAATGTGGATGAATCTGAAGTATATTCCTCTAAGTCAAATAAACCAGACGCAGAAAGAAAAAGTAACTTAATGATTCTACTGATATCTAGAATCCCCTCAAAAATGATGAATACAGAAAAACAGAGTAAAAATATGGTTCTGTGGTTACCTGGGACTGGAGAGGGGGACTTGAGGAGATGTGGGTCAAAGGGCACAAAGTTGCAGTTTTATAGGATAAATAAATCTGTAGATCTAATGTATGGCATGAGAACTACCATTAACAATGCTGTTCTGTATACTGCAAATGTGCTGAGAGTAGATTTTAGGTGTTCTTACACACAAGCACAGAAACAAAGGTAACTATGTGACATGACAGATATGCCAATTTTCTTGATATATTCAATTTTAAAAGCTGATATATATCATGAGTCTAAGTCTATAAATAGAAAATTTTTCTCTTATCACCCTTTGGTCTCCCAGTGAACCTATCAAAAGTTGTCATACGGATACCTTGAAAACAGAACTGATATTAGGCTTCCAAGAAACAATTTGGGCCACATATTTCTAATGCTTCTTGCCAATACTTAAAGCTAATGCTTAAAGCCAATACTGTGGCTTTTTGGTAGTCTTTTGAATGCTCAGTCATGCTCAGTGGTTCAGCCATGAGAGGAGTGCAATAACTGTAATACCACCTGCTCTGCACACAGTAGGAATGCAATCACTGCTTGTGGGTTGTGGACTTGACAAGAGGCCATCTTTATCTTCAGCACAGTGATAGCAGTAGTGACCAGAGATAAAGTATGCAGGTGAAAGCATCTATAGGTGAGGTATAGCACCTCCTGTCTGAGCCTCCTAAGAGACTTCCACAGTGATAGAAGAGGCCAGTAGCTCAGAATAAAACATTCCGAATGAAGCCTGCTGGAAAAATGAGTTAAAATTCCTTTAGGTGCAATCATTTGCATTTTTTCTGGAAAATATATAGAATTACAGTTGGGTGTATTATTTCGAGTATGGTGGCTTAATAGCAGAATTTAATAAGGGCCAGAATCCCATTCCACGCTCATATTCAATTATAGGCAGTTACAAAGTGGGAAGACCATGTGCCAACTTGTCCTTTTTCTCTCAAAGTACTAGAGATAAACTAAGTGTCTACAGCTGCCATGCCTTAAACCGAGTTGATGCGCTGAGCTTAATGTGATAGTAAAAACAGAAAATAAACCAGATAATTGACTAAATATAAATGGAATAAAGGCATTTCCATCCCAAAATGTGCTCCTAGAAAATGCAGAGTAAGACAAATTGTGACGAAGGAGGGTAAACATGTGTTCCTAGGCTGCTGAGTTCATTGGCTCAAACCTGCTTCTGCAGCTATAAAAGGCATTTGCATAGCATGAGGAGGGTGAACTGATGTGTTTCCTTAGGACAGACTGGGTGCATTCCAGATCTCTGCTTCACATAGAGCAGGGACAAAAAGAATAAATAGTTATACTGGTCACACAACAGAGACTAAGAAAGTAGATCCCTACATATCACCTGAATTTCTAATATCGTTTTTGCCAACATCACTTAAAATTATTCAATTTCCCACAATATATTCAGTATTCTGTTATTATTCTCATATAAATGAGCACATAATAGACACTCAATAATAATGAAATAATAAGTTGAATATTAATAGACGAGCAATATTTTTTGAGTCCTCATGCAATCCTTGAATTCTGTGCTGTTTTGTGTATTGTATTCTTGCTCATTTAACTTCCCAGCAACTCTGTGATATTAGTGTAATAATTATATACATTCTATTGATGAGAAGCCTGAAGCTTCAACAGTTTTTTCAAATATGCCTAAAGTCATAAAATTAGAAGGTGACAACACACTTTATATAAACCATCTGTGATCCTTTGGGTCAATAGTTCTGGAGAATTCTGCAGGTTTTACTTGCTCCTGAGTCTGGAAGCACTTTCCAGTGGCAAAATAATCACTTTCTTTTCTAACCTTAATGTGTTAGATAAATGCATTTATGAAAACCCATGTCGCACATTTCAGATGAGAAAATCAGTGGTACCTTGTTATAATCAGGGCCTCCACTGCATAGTGTGTGAACTAACTCCATCACCCAGGATTCCTTCATGAGGCTCTGACGTCACCCAGTGATACACTGGGACAGCCTGGATGTGTGGTCAAGTTCCTCAGCCCTTATGCATTATTCTAGCCCCATGCCACCTCTCAATCTGTACACAGTCCCCCAAAAGTTCTCGCCAAAGTGCAGATTCTGATTTAGTAGGTCTGGAATGGGGTCTGAGATTCTGCAGTTGAAACATGCATTTCAGTGATACCCCTGCTGCTGGTCAGAGGATAGTAGTTCAAGTGGAAAGATTGATAAAAACTTGGATTCAGCCAATTGTGAAATAATCCATTGCTTGAGCAGCAAGGAAATATAACTGAAAAAGCTGCTGGGTTTAGTCCAATTCTGTTTTTTTTTCTGCTACATATAAATTGTCTTCTAAGACCGGGTGTGGTGGTGCACGCTTGTAATCCCAGTACTTTGGGAGGTGGAGACCGGAGGATCCGGGTTCGTGGCCAGCCTCAGCTCTCGCTCTCTCTCTCCCTGTCTCCTTAGTGAGGCCCTCCGCAACTTTGTGAGACCCGGTTTCAAAATAAAGCATAAAAAAAAATAGGGCCGGGGGCGTAGCACGGAGGTAGAACGCCCCTGCGTTCAACCCCTGGTACCGCAAAAAAAAAAAAAAATAAATAAATAAATAAATTGTCTTCTAAATTTGTTGGTGTGTGTGTGTGTGTGTGTGTGTGTGTGTGTGTGTGTGTGTTTCTTTTGCAGTAGTAGGGACTGAACCCAGGGATGCTCTATCACTGAGTTATATCCCCAGACCTTTTTATTTTATTTTTTTATTTTGAAATGGGGTCTTACCAAGTTTCTCAGGCTGGCCTCAAACCTGCGATCCTCCTTCCTCAGCACCACAAGTTGCTGGGATTACAGATGTGCACTACAACACCTGGTTTGTCTTTCTAATTTGTAAATTTGGTCCAAAGATTAATTTCTGTTCAAGCTACAGAAAATGCCAATTGTTTAAAGCCATTTTGATTTACCTGTGGTCAAGAGAGTAAGCAAGAGTTGTGTGCACAGAGGTAAGCTGTGGCTCTGACTTATGGCTCTTCTCTCCCCACAGTCTGTCCTTCTAGGTTTGAGTTGATAAGATGAAAATTACACAGATTCAACGAACTGTGAGCTCTATGAACTGGCTTCACAGATCTTACAAGTCTAAGACTAAAAGTAGCTAACTCTATCTATCATTTGTGTCTATCAAAGAACTCATACTGTGTCACTATTCTGTCCCAGTGTCTCTTTCTATTGAGTATGTATTTTTGTGTAGAAACAATACCACAAAGTGATATTTATCTGTTTGTATCATTATCTTTGTCTAGACACTGATCTCTTTGAAGTTGAGGGTTGCATCTCACTCAAATGTGAAACTACAAAAGTGTCTAGTAGAGTTGGATACTGATTAGTAATTTATAACATTTATAAGAGTAGATGCTTTTGGACAGACTCTTTTCTTCTGCCTAATCTAGTGCTAACATAATATCCATGACTTCATTTACTCCACAGAATTACTTCTAATAATTATTCTTATTACATGAGACAAAACCAATCTTCACATGACTTGTTTTTTTAGTGTTAATTGTCAACTTTTATCTCTATCTTCCTCCCATTCCATTTAGATCACATTCATTGCCAAGGACTCAAGTATTTCCTCTATGGAAAATTCTCCAAAATCTTTCTCACCATGCCCTTCTTTGTCTTGGACTCCAATCCTAGATATCCAATTGCTCCCCAGGTCTCTCTGTCATCTCTAATATCAGATAAACCTTCATTTTCTTTCCCCCAAAGCCTGTTCCCACTACATGAATTGTCTATTTTTACATATGGCACCATCAATTTTCTATTCATTTGGGCATGAATTCTCTCTTCCAAAATCCAATTGGTCTTGCTATAGTGGGTGGATTCTTCCTTTAAAATGTTCTCATCTTTTTTGCATTCTAATGCCACCACATTAATAGAACCCTATAACCTCAGAGAAGTAGTAACCTAAGTAGCTCTTCTTCCACATCCTCTCTATTCTCATCCATCCTTGTACATACCCTTAAATATTTTCCCCTGATGTCACTTCTTTGCTCAAAACACCTTTATGGTTTCACATTGCCAGAAAGACAAATCTTTGACATCAAAATTCTTCAATAATCCATATCCCTTTATTGAATTTGACTTTTAAATTGTAACCTTCTTTCAAAATTGTCAATGCTTGCTATATTAAGGCTTTATTACTAACTACCATTATGTAACCCTTCTATTCTAGACATATACATCATCCTCTGGACTCGCGCTATGCTTTCTGATTTTTCTTGAGATCATTCAATTCTGCCCTTTAAATAGCCCCATTTCCTCTAGGCTTATCCAAATTCTCTCCATTCTTCAAACCATAGCTCACACCATGCTAACTTTGTAAAGACCTCCAGGGTCAATGCCTGGTAGAATTAGGTCTTGCCTCTCACACATTTCTAAGATCATAATTTCTTTTCAGAGTTTTACATACATCACTTTTAGAACTTTTTTGAAAATACAAACAAATTGGCCCCTGGTCAAAACTAATGATCAGAATTTTTTGTGGGTCACTTTTAAAAGCCTCATAAGCCATTCAAACAGGACCTCATGATTATGAAACACTTTATAAAGACACTTATCTTTTCATATATATGGTCCTTGTTTCCTCAGTCATTTGGGAGGTCTCTGAGGGCAGGAATTATGACCATATTTGATAAAAACCTACAAGAGAGGATCTGACATGCAATAGAATAATAAATACTGGTTGATTCATTCACTTTTATGAATACTACATTCTGTGTAATACTGAGTAAAACAATATGCAAGCATGTATAAATTGAGAGAGTCCCTAAATCAGAGAATTGCTGTAAGGAAAGTGTTTATTATAGATACAATTAATTATTTGTAGTAAATTCCTTTGGGTAGTTTTGGGTTTCGACTTCACAAAGAATCTTATGGTCAGAAGTATTACAGGTAAACAACAATATTAGTTTACTACCCACAAAAGTAATCTTTAAAACTCATGAGAGACCACAAACAAAGGGTTCAATATTAAAAACCGAAGTAAACAGTAGAAAGCAAAAACATAGGTCCGTAAAATTAAGCAGTAGGATTTCCTTTTCTTCCTCTTCCTGAGCCTGGGAAGTACAGTCTTTTTTGTGTGTATGTGTGGTTCTGGGGATTGAACCCAGGGGCATTCTACCTCCGGGCTATTTTTTATTCTTTATTTGGAAACAGGGTCTCACTAAGTTGCAGACGGCCTCACTAAGTAGCTGAGGCTGGCGGCGAACCTGGATCCTCTGATCTCAGCCTCCCAAGTACTGGGATTACAAGCGTGCGCCACCACGCCTGGCTCCGGGGAGTACAATCTTAGCAGGCAAATCCTCATGGGCCTCTCTGGTTGTTGCCACTCAGTCACTGTTCTAAATTTGAGATTTAAAAATGGTAATAATAACAATCTTAGTGTTTTGAGCTTACTTAGTTCTAGAATTCCAGAAAACCTTGTTGATGTCACTACTGACTCAACAGCTAAGAAGAGATAGATTGACTACAGTGCCTCCGATGATACCATTTTCCCCTTTACCTAATAACCTCTCCCCCTGTCCCTTCCGCATGCACAACTGGCTTTAGTCATACTCTCCTTTGAGGAAAACTGACCAGAGAGTGAAGGGAGAAGTCAGTGCTTTTAACCAAGCATATTTCAAGTAGAAAAGTGGAAGGTTTCAATGAGGGTCTCTTTTTCTACCATTGGTCCATTTGGAGCATCATCTATATTATTAATGTTTGCCACTGACTCCAGAAGATAGAGAGTCTTAAATATATATTTTTAGTACTTCAAGGTTTGCTCTTCTTCCTTAACTGCTCTCCTGAAATTTTGTGGAATTTGGGAATTCCAAAGAAATCAGCTCCTAAAAAGATGTTGAGAGAAGTGGTAACATTAACCCTGTTGGGTATTACCCTGTGGCTATTGATACACACTTTGGAAAAGCCATTTAGGAATAGGGGTCAAATATGTAAAATGTTTTAAGAGCACTGACCAGTAATTCTACCTCTGTGAATTTATTCTATAGGCAAACCTTCTATCCATGATAACTAACACTCTGTATAGTTTTTGCTGTGTGTTTCATTTTAATAAAACCTTGAGACAGACAACTTCCTGCAGCACAAAGCAAGTCCTGGAGAGGAACCTGGAAATCAACCAGCTACGAGTACTCTCAGCAGCTAAAGGATGAGCCTGGAGTCCTAGGACTGGCAGAAAGGGATCTGGGGAGTGCACACAGTGTCCCTATAAGGATTGAACTCCAGGCATATTAAGCCAGGACTTGGGGTTTAAGGAATCCTTCCTAGGGAGGAACAGATTGGCTGCTACTTGAGGGTGTCAAGATCCAAAAGAAATGCAAATGGGAGGCATGGATTTAGCTCTGACAAACTAGCTCAGTGATACAAGTCACTCCAATCTATACCTCATTTTCTTCATCTATAAAATAAGGTAGCAGCACAATTCACAGTGGCCAAATTATGGAACCAACCTAGGTGTCCATCAACAGATGAGTGGATTACAAAATTGTGGGAAATACACACAATGAAATTCTACTCAGCAATAAAGAAGAACAAAATAACATCATTTGCAAGAAAGTGGAAGGATCTGGAGAACATTATGTTAAGCGAGATCAGCCAATCACAAAAAAAGAAGGGACATATGTTTTCATTAATATGTGCAACCTGAGGAGTAGTAGGGTCATACAAGGCACTCCGGTTGATAATGGAGAACCCTCAGTGGAACAAGGGAAGTGGTATAAGGGAAGGGGAAGGGCAAGAAAGAGTGAATTAATGGAATTACTATCATAAACAATATGTACATGTGAAAATATACCAACATCATTCTTGGAGGAGGCGGGGGGGGCACTAAGAGCTGTGTGCATGTATGTTAACATCAAATAGATATTCATTGTGATGTAAGACTCCAATGCACCAATAAAAGCACGTTAAAAAAATAAGGGAGTTAGGGTTAGACTAGTCCAGTAGTAAACTCTTTAAACTCCTGTCCTGCACTGATGTATATACATAGGTCTATGAATTTCATCACTGATGTACGATGAGTCCATGGAATATGTGGATGCTTCCTAGACATTTGTTAGACTTGCCAAGTTCCTTGGAACATTCCAGTTTCTTAATGCTTCCTTCCTGTGCCTGTTCTCTTTTAATCTTTCTCTTATTTTTTTCTGCATCAATTCTTTTTCCTTGCCTCCTAATTCAAGATTCTTAGTGGGTTTGGGGATAGGGAAAGGCAGTCAGAAGAGGAGATTCACTGACTCTACTCCCCATCTATCACTTCTGTCTATCACTAAGCTGTACCAAATGTACTCCGTGAATGATTCCTACATGTCTTCTCTTCTCCCAGCGGCTGCCCTGTGTTACCTCCTCTTCTGTCTTATCCTGTCCAGATGACTGTGAACACCATGTAACTGATCTCCCAACCTCCAGTTCTGACTTTCTTCTAATCAATCATTCTAGTCCTACAATATTCCTAAAATGCCATTCTAACCTTGTCACTTCTTTTCTGTGGGTCCCATTGCCCACTGATTACCTTGAACATCCATGGTGTGACCAATATGAATCTTAATGACCTAGGTTTGCTTTCTCTGGCTTTGAATTCTTATTTTGTTACTTATCAACTGTGTGACAATGAGGTAGTTATTTAACTTCTCAGTGCCTCAGTTTCCTCATTCCTCATGGGGAATGAGGAATAATACCTCAAATGGGGATAATACCTCAAATGATTGCTATGAGATTTAAATGATTTAATAATACACATTATGTGCTTTAAACTAAGACTAGCACAATCAAATCCTCAATGAAAGCTGCCTATTATTATCATTTCCCCTAAAACACCCTTCTCTGCAGTGTCAGCCTAATGAACCTTCATCAGGTAACTCAAGTGTGCACTTCTCTGTTAAGATTTTGGTGAATATTTTAGTTCTGTTCTCTTGAAACTGCAGCATCTTCTCAGTGACTCCAATATTTTGAAGATGCATCTTGATGGATGTATTTACATTAAACAGGACAGATATTGGAGCTATTTATTTACATTTTGCTTTCCTTTCTACATAGTCTCTGGACTCCTGGAGATTGGGACAATGGAAACTCCCAATCAATGTCCAGAGACAACTTTGGTCATCTGTCACTATGGCCAATCTCTTGTAATCGTTAGGTACAGCACTGTGACATCCCAGGGGATCCTTTGTCAATGTACTCTTAATTGCTTAGAATGGAGTGAGGCTCTGTGGGACTCAGCCAGTCATCTTCCAAAGCTAAAGACCTGGTCTAATTTTACTACCTGCACTTCACTCTCCTGGACCACTTGGTCTTTTTCTCTCTTTGACCAGCAAGAGGATATGACCTGTCCATACCTCACTAGGGAGCTGTAGCTTTATCCAAAACCAGCCCAATAGAGCAGTTAGGAAAAAGTCGTGTGAATAGATGCTAAGGATGCCGGTAATGAAATCCCACCAGTTTCTTATGGAAATCGAATACAATCTGCCTGCCGTGGGTATTTAATGTAACGTTTCGCTGGATACAGGAGAAGCAATTAGACTGCTGAAAATTGCGTTGGC